>PVLD010004906.1:0-119130 GCA_004027595.1 Dinomys branickii | reverse complement strand
GAAGGAAGGAAGGAAGGAAGGAAGGAGGGAAGAAGCTGGTGGCTGTTGAGCATTTGCAGCATGCCCGTGCTGTGCACAGAACCTGGTGAGAATTCACATCCTTTCTGCCTGCGGATCTCTCTGGTCACTTAGGTCTCAGGTAAGAAGAAAGCCCCCTCCACAGGAAGTCTTCCTGCATCCGTGGTCAATCAACTGGCCTCCTGTCCACTGGGAGGAGCCAGTGAGCCCAGGTTCCCAGTGGGCACGTCTGTGGCTTCTCACAAGCTACCTGCGGTCACCCACCTTGCACTCAGCTGCCAGCCCCAGGTCACGCATGGGCACTCAGGGCCAGGAAACTGAGTCAAGGCTTGGGGACCAGAAGGTACCAGCAGGGCAGAAGCAGGAGTTGTGGTCAGGGGAGCCCACCCTGCCACCCTGGCCTCTGCCTCCCTAGCCCCTGGTCCCTGGGGGCCTCGGTGTCCCCCTCAGGGCACATCCTGCCCTCAGCCTCAGCAGCCGCCTCAGAGCCCAGTGAGCTCCAGAGGTGGAGGTGACAGGTGGCAGCTGGCAGCTGGCGACACTTGCTGCAGCTCCACGGCCTCCACGGGCAGCCACCAGCCCTGCCTGCCCTCCTGCCTCTCTTCCCACCACACTCCCCTGGCAGCTGCCCTGCCCTGTGCACACCACTGTCCCGCAGGAGCAAGTGTCAGGGCCCACTTCGCAGACGGGAAACTGAGTCCAGAAGACCGGGGCAGGGCTGATTTCTTAAGAGAAGCTGGAACCTGGACTGGAATATTCAGTCTTCAGTTGCTTAACACCAGCAGCTAGCAAGGGACGTTTGCAGGCCGGACGTCCCCACAGGCCCACTGGGCTCAGCAGGCCAGGGTCAGGGTGAGGAGGTTTCCCCAAAAAGGTTCCCCACACAAGGCACAAAGCTGCCCCCCACTTGAGATGTACTCCTCCATCTCTGGAACCCAAATAAGTCACAGAATGAAATAAATCGCCCCCGAAGTTCAGTGTCCCACAGTCAGGCATGGTGGCGGTGCTTGCCCATCATCCCAACACTGGGAGGCTGAGACAGGAGGAGCCCAAATTTAAGCCTAGCCTGGGCAATTTAACAACGTAATTGGGGGCTGGGGATATAGCTCAGTGGAATAAGCGCTTGCCTAGCAAGCACAGGGTCCTGAGTTCGATCCCCAGTACCGCAAAAAAAAAAAAAAAAAACAACGTAATTGAGACCCTGTCTCAAAATTTTAAAAAGGGCCAGAGATGTAGCTCAATGTGAAGACCCTGAGTTGGATCCCCAGTACCACAAAAAGTAAAAATAAAGAAGTCAGAGCCACAGAGATGAGACCCAGTCCGAAGCAGGGCCAATCTGCCCAGCAGCTCACTCCTTCAGGAATCACCTCATCCCTCTAGGGCACTGGGTGGGAAAGGCCTCCTCCTGCCTGCTGCTCTCACAGAGGCCTGCAGGCCTATTCCTACCATGCTCACCTTTGTCACAGTAGAGCACAGAACAGGGGCCAGGCCTCTGGAGGCCACAGAGCCCCCTGGCCCTCAGGTGAGCGGGACCCTGCCTGTCTGCCCTCACCCTTCCAAGCTGCTGCCTGAGGTGGGGGCGGGTCCCGAAGCACTGGCTGCAGTCCCAACTTCAGCAGCCACTCCAGGGACCGCAGCCCGCCTGTCAAACGCAGGTCAGAGGGCACCCCCATCCCGTCCAAGCGGGAGCCCCATCCTGCCTGGACGCTGGGTGTCGCCAGCCATTACCAGCTGTCGGGCAATGTCGTCATGCTGCTGGGTGACACCTGCTGCTGCCCTGCAGCACCCGTCCCATCCTCATGGACTTGGACCGCCACGTGTTCGCCCCTGAGGGCTGCGCAGTGAGACTCCTTTTCCAGCAAGGCTCGCGGACCCAGGGTGACAAGGTCCTGCGCTAAGAGCTGAACAGAGAGCCCCGACCGGCCAGCAGGCCACGTGTGCCCCTGATGAGAGATCCGGGTCAGGCTCTTCCATCCGCGAGGAGCTCATCTCCAGAAACCCCTCTGCTCCGAGAGAAGCAGCAGCCACATCACTGTCACCGGGGGCTGCCCTGGCCCCAGGACGCCCCCACTGCCCACGTGACTGGAGGCGACTCATTTGCTTACAGAGAAGCAGACCTCTGTATCCCACTGTGCGGAGCCGCCCGCCCGGCAGCATCAAGCGGGCGCGGCGTCCCGGAGACCACCCTCCCCACTTCCAGCGGGCAGGGGTTCTTTGTGTCTCCTCCAGAGGGCGCGGGCCGAAGCCCACGCCTCCGGGCTCTGCATCCGGCGGGAGGCAGCGCAGGGAGTGATTTACTCTGGGAACCTCCACAGGGCCACCGTTAAATCACGGCGGCGACAGCATTTGCATTCCGGCGGCCACCCCTCCCGGGCCCCTCTCGGAAGGGCAGCGCCGCACGCAGGCGAGGGCCCTCCCAGGTCGCCGCGCCGAGACGCCAGGCAGAGCCAGGCCTCTGCTTCCAAACGGCACCTCCACCTGCAAGCCGGGCCCTGGGTCGCATCGGGACGCCCCGCCCGCCGAAGCCACGGCGCCTGGGCGCACGGCAGGCCCCTTATCCCTGCGGGGACGGAACTGCACCGCGGCGCGCACTGCAAACCCTCACCGGGCGAAAGTGCTGAGATAACGACCCAGGCGCCAAGCCGGGGATTCGCGCCCCTCTCACCAAGTTCACTTCCAAATCCTCCACGCCGCGCACGCTGCCCACGCAGGAAGAGGCGACCTCGGCGGCGCCTGGGCGCGGCCGGCGGGCTGGCGCGCACGTCCTCGCCTTGAAGTCGCCGCCGCTGCCCGGAGCCGGCCCGAGCGGTGGGCCCAAAGGAGCGGCACCACAGTTATCCGGAAAATCCCACCAGCGCCAAGGAGGCTGAGCTTCGAGCCTCCGAGCTCTTCCACCGCGTGTAGGCAGCTAGGCACCCTCAGCAATCTCAGGCTGGCTGTGGAGCGAGTGCTATATATAGTTATCAAACTGCCGCGTCTTTATGTTCCTGGCGGGGCCTGGCGCGACGCACACAGGGGCCTCGCCTCCAAGCACCTCCCCCGCCGGGCCGGGCTCTGCCCCCGGGGCACTGGCCCAGCTGAGACCCCAGTAGGTGGCCACCTTCCTCCCAAGACCAGGCTCCCAGACCCACCTGCCCCTGCCCACGCGCTGGGGACAGGAAAGGGACATCGGCCGCGTCTAGCACAGAGCGTCAGCCAGGCAGCTTCTCCCCGGGAGCTCCCGAGTGGCCCTTCGGCACCTCCAGGCAAACGCTGCCCCCACCCCGGGATGAAACAAAATAGCGATTTCACGGCAGTGTTCAACCGGAGGGACCGTGCACTCTCGGAAACAGGTCCCGGCCTTCCACCCGGAGGAAGGGCCCAGCCCTAGCAGCCTGTCACAGGGTTGCCACAGGGCGAAGCCGAAAGAGCAGAACCGCCCGCAGCCTGCTCCCTCGAGCAGCGGCTTCATCGCCCTCCGAGCCCTCGGTGCCGCCCTCGGGAGCCAGCAGAGCCAGGCGCTGGGCACCTCGCGCGCGCGCAGGGGTCTTCCTGGAGCGTCTGCGAGAAGACACCGGTTACTTTTCTCGGGAGCTGACAGACGCGCTAGGAACTGCAACCCCGGAGCCAGGCAAGCTGCAAAGTAAAACTTTGCGTTTCTCTGCCGCATCCTGCGCGCCTGGGCGATTTGTTTGTTAGGGACACGGTGCAAGGTTTTCGAAAGCAAAAACTACCTACTCCCCAGAGCCTGGGTCCCGGTTCTGAGAGGTCTGGAGCGCCGAGCTCTCCAGCGCACATGAGCGATGCTCGTGACTAGTCCTAGCTCCTCGCAGCGCCAAGACGTTCGCCCCTGCTCCCGGTGGGGGAAGGGGAGAAGCCGCCGGCCCGGGGATGAGCTTCCCTGGAGCCAGCTCTGAGCCGCCCCAAGGTTTCCCAACTCCCGCAACTGAGGCAGAAAATACCTGTTTTGCAGTCCCTGCGCGCTAGGTGTTGGGGACCGCGACGCGCGGCCAGCAGGGTCCGCTCCCCAGCTCCGGGCCATGGCTTCGGACACCGCGTTCCAGGCGGCCCCGAGCGCCCCGGCTGCCCGGCCACGCTGCCCAGTCCCGCCCGCCTTGGACTCCCGGGGCCAGGGCTGTCCCATTTCCTAGAGGCGAGCAGGGGCTTGGGCACCATTCGCCTGGGGGGGACAGAGGGGTGCAAGAGAACGCGGGGAGAGGCTGCAGGCCAGCCGAGCAGCGCTGGAGGAGCCAACCCCAGGCCCCGCAGGTGTCCTGAGGTCGCACGGCCCGCCCAGCCCAGGACCACAACCTGCCGCGGGGGCTTGCCCAGCAGGGCGGGAAGAGGATCCGGGGGCGCCCCCGCCCACCCCCCCGGGCTGCGCGCACCACCCCGTCTGCTGCCCCCGCGCGCCCTGGAAGGATCCGCCGGGAAGGGATGCGGAGAGACGAGGGCTCTCCCGCTGGGCAGAGGGGGCCCTGCCGGGGTCTCCAGGTTCCCAGGTCCGCCCAAGTCCCCGAGGTGGAAGCCGCCCAGGACTCGAGGAGGAAGCAGCAGCACCAGCGCAGAGCCAACTTTGCGCGCGGCGGCGGCGGGGACGGGGCCCGGGTCGGGGACCGGGTCCGGAACGCAGTACCTGAGCATCGCAGGGCAGTCAGAGCCAGCAGGAGCCGGAGCGGCGGCGCCCGGCCCGGGTGCAGCATGGTCCTCGAGAGCCCCGGCGGCTACGGCCGGGCGCCGGGCATGGCTCGCTCCCCGCGGCTCCAGACGCAGCGCCGGGCCGGCGGCGCCTCCTCGGCGGCGCCTCTGCGCGCTCCGGGCTCGGCGTGCGCGGCCGGGAGTGGGGCGGCCGGGCCAGCTCAGCGCCGCGCGCCCTCGCCCGCTGCCCCGCGCTCCGCCCGCGCCGCGCCGCCCCCGCGCCCTTCGCCGCGGCCCCCGCGCCCCGGCGCCCGGCCCATCGCGGTCCCGGCGCGCGCGTGCGGCCGCCCCTCGAGCGGAGCGAGCGGAGACTGAGCGCGGGGCGCGGGGCGGGGACGGAGCGAGGGAGGGGCGCGGGGAGGGGCGCGGGCTGGCGCGGGCGGGACCAGCCAGTCCGCGGCCCGGGGAGGCGCCCAGGCCGGGGGGCGCGAGGGGCGCGGGTTGCGAGACGGGGTCCCTGAGAGGTCGGGGCAAGAGAGGGGTGGCGCCCCCAAGGTCGAGAGGTGACAGCCCCGAACAGGGTGCCGGGAGCGGGGCGGCGACGTCTGGAGAGGAGGCGTCTGCGAGGGGCGAGGGACGCGAGGCACAGACCGCGGCCCCGTGACGCAGTTGGCGCCCCTCGGGGTCCTGCGGCGAGGGGAGGGGGTGCCCCCGAGACCCGGAATCCGAGCCGAGGGAATCCGAGGCCCAGAGCCGGGCTGGGCGCTGCCAGGTTGAGGCAGGTGAGGGCCTCTTGGGAATGTTTACAGGGTGCGGGGCAGGGAGCCTCAGAGACCCTCGCACGGAACGCGCCCTGCCTCTCCCACAGGACCCGGGAGCGCCGAGGTCAGACCTCTCTTCTGGGATGCAGGGACCAGGTTCTGGCCCGGAGGGAGGGAGTCAGAGACCCTTAACCTCCCAGGCTCGCGCCCCTCCCTGGGCACAGGTGAGGGACTGGGCTTGCACCCCGCCCTCCCAGCAATGCCTTGGTCCCCCACGAAAAAGTGGGTCACAGTTTGCAACGGACAGCAAGGGAGCTGCACACCGGCCTGGAACGACTCTAGAGTCCCTTCCACCACTCCACTCCCTGTCTTTCCTCAGTTTCCCCATCTGAGAAATGGGAACCACTGCAGCAGCCACCTAACAGGCCTGTGCAGCTCCTGGCCTAGAACACACGAGTCCATCTGGAGGTGTCAGCCAGGGGATTGTCATCCAGGTCACTCAGGCTGTTACCACCCTGTGTCCACGGCTCCTTCCTGGGCCCAGGCTCTCAGGGGAGCATGACCACCCTGGCAGCGGTGGTGGTGGCAGCAGCGGGAGGGGCAGGCACTGCATTTCGGTACGGGCCAGAAGCTCAGCCGTCCCAGGAAGAAAAAGGGACAGAGAACCAGGAGGGTGGCATCTTTGGCCCAGGTTAACCTGGGACTGCATAGCTTTCCTGTGGCCTCTCTGAGATCCCTGGCAAGGTCCTCAGTAGCTGGACAATGGGGCCTCCCAGTGTCTCTGTCCCCAGCTGGACCCTGTCTCTACCAGGATCCGGGCCTGGCCACCTGCACGCCACAGGGTCGGGCATCTGCAGTGTCCCCAGGCTCCACACCAGGCCACACCAGTGGCCACAGGGAAGCTGCTTACAGACGGGACGAGGTCCTGCGGTGATGGGCGGGGACAGTGATCATCCAAGCCCACAGTCTGGGGACACGGGGCACCAGGTGTGGATACAGGCACCAGGGGCCTTGCCACCGGCCTGGCTGTAACTCCTCCCACCCCCACCCCATCCCAGCCAGGCCAGGCCAGGCCCGAGCCGGTGGCACTGGACCAGACAGGAGAGGGCTGGGCTCTGAGGGTGGTTTTCTCCACCCGGACTGTGTGACCTCGGGCCAGCCCTGTCCTCTCTGGGCTCCAGGGTGGAGCAGGGTGACACTCCAGCTCCCTGTCCCAGAGCCCTGCGCCTGGTGAGATTTCTGGGGTCCTCTGAGGCTTCTCAGATTCTGGGGGCTCCGGGGAGTCCAGTGATGGCAGCTGCCCCCAGAGGCCCCACCCCCAAAAACCCAGAACTTCACCCCAGCCTGTGCAAGGTCCTAAGGACGGCAGAGCCCGAGGTCTGCCCACCCCCAACCTGGTGTGCAGCTGGGGAAACTGAGGCCAGGCGTGCTTCCGTTGTCCCAGTTCTGTAAGCGCGGGCAGGCAGATCCTCCTGCCCAGGCCAGCGACTGGAGGCTCCCAAACCAGGCCGCTCCGCCGCCCCCGCCCAACAGCCCCGGGCGCTCTACCGGAGTGATGGCGAAGGGCCACACTGCCATCTGGTGGCCATGACTGGTACTGCATCCAGGCCGCGCCGCCGCGAAGGCCTCTCTGGGCTGGGAGCTGGGCGCGGAGGACCCGGCCCGCCACTTCGCAGCGACCCTAAGGGACCCCTTAGCCTTCGCACAGCCTCGTCGGCGAGAGCAGGCGGCTGCCCGCGTGCTGGTGGGTGCCAGGTTCTTTGCAATCTAAACCTGACGTTTAGCTGAGCCCTGGCTCCGTGGTGTCGCCTCCCGGGAGCACAGAGCTGACTCACAGCCGCGCAGGCGGCGGCGCCCGGACTGCGGGTGGGTGGGGCCGTGAAAGGAAGCCGGCGGTGGCGCGCGCTATGCCAGGGAGGCTGAGGCAGGAAGCTCTCTAAGAATTCGACGCCAACCTGGGGTCCATAGTGAATTCGAGGGGCCAGGGATTTAGCTCTATGGCACAGTGCCTGCCATAGTGAGTTCGAGGCCAGGTTGAACTATATAGTGAGACTGTGACTCAAAAGGAGGAGCTGGGGATGTGATTCAGTGCTAGAGCTCTCACCTTGCATGAACAAGACCCTGGGTTAGATCCCCAGCACCACAACAAAAAGAAAAGAAAAAAACAAGAAAAGAAGAAATTTAGTGAAATTAGCGTCACTAAATTATAGCATCACTCATTATCAAATTTTTCTCGGTACTGGGGACTGAACCCAGCCCTTTTCTGTTTTAATTTTAAAACAAGGACTCAAGAAGTGGCTCAGAGGCCCAGGCTGGGTTTGAACTTGTGATCCTCATGCCTCAGCCTCCCGAGTGTCACAGTGTCAGGCGTGTAATCCCCCCCATATTAATGGCCACAGGGAGGTCACGTGCCTGTCCCCGGACCAATCACCATGGGCAATTGATGACACCTTGAAAAGGCGGGTCCACAGAGGCCCAGGAGCAGCGGGAGGGGAAGAATCAGCCACCTGCCTCAGCTCTGCGTCAGCTCTGCTGTGTCCTGGGCTCCCAGGACAGCAAGGAGGGGCAGGACAGGGCACAGAGCCCCATTTTACAGGGGAGGGAACTGTTCAGCCCTCAGTCACCAGAGTGGCCCCTTGCTATGAACCCTCCTTGTCCCCAGAGATGCCTCTGGAGGCCTCCTCCGCACTGGCCCTGGAGGTTCAGGACAGGGCCTTCACACCGAGCCACACCCCTAGCCCCTTCTTATTTTCCACTCTGACACACGCTCTCACTAAGTTGCCCAGTCTGGGAGTGAACTTGCGATTCTACTGCCTCAGCCTGTGAGAGTGCTGGGATCACAGGCGGGAGCCACCAGGACTACTAAGTGTTTACACAGAGTTCATGTTCACCTGGGAAACAGACAGCATCTGAGAAGGAGGTGGGTTAAAGAGGTGACGCACCCACTCCTCTTGCTGATACCTGAGCCGCCCCGGGCTGGTGTCTTCCCGCCTTCCGCTGTCGTGGGAACATCACCTCCTCTGGCACCGCCGGCCACCAGGACTCTGTCTCCCCACCAGCCCTGCCTCCATGGCTCCAGCCCAGGGACGCTGCTCGATCCATAACCATGACAGGATGATTGGAAAATTCCCCTGATCCGCCGGTGCTGGCTTTTATTTCTTCCAGAGTGGGAGGGAAAAAAGTGGTGAACAGGAATAATTCATAGAAAAATGGAAATCCTAAGCAAGAGCGAGACGTGTATTTGCATAATGACAAACATCTGACTTTTAATGTCATTCCCCCTCCACAGGGAGGCGTTCGCTCTGCAAATACATCCAGGGACTGGAAGCAGGAGCTGGAAAGGATCAGACCTCCAGGAGTCCCTGCCCCCCAGCATCCTTCTCCCCTGCCTCCTATCTCTCCAGAATGGGAAAGCTAAGTGCCCTTCTGCAGACCCACACATGTCCCGTGAGATGGGATGGAAGACCTCCTGAGATTTCTTGGGAAGATCTTTATCTACATGAGCCAAGAGCATTGATACCTGGTCAGATCTATCACTTCTAGATAAGCACAGTCTTGAAGGCTGGAGTCACAGCAATCATCTTGTGAGCATGAGGAGTGCTGAAGTAAAGATTTTTTGACCCTTACAATACCTTTCAAAGAATTTCTAGAATTCTTGAAACATAAAAATAAATCCTTAATTAAGCCACAATGGTGAAGTATCCTGTTGTCTATAAGCAAGGATGTTTCTGATTGGTAGGCCAGAGAAGTTAAGAGGCACAGCTGTCCAGTGGATTTGTGACTAAGAACTAAAATCTGCACCTACCAATTCCTAATCCAACACACAGAGAGAGGAGGGAAGGAAGAACCCATGATAAAGCCAGGCATGCTGGCAAATACAATCTCTAGAGTCCAGAGGCTGAGGCAGGAGGATCACTGTGGGTTCAAGGCCAGCTTGGGATACATAGCAAGACTTTATCTCAAAAAACTAGGTAGGTAGATAGATAGATTTTTTTTGAGACAGAGTCTTGCTGTATACTGCACAGTGCTCTTGAGGCCCTGTGTAGCAAGTGTGTAGGCTTCAGGCTGTGTCAACAGCAGGCAGTGGCCAACCCCCCACCCCCAGCTGAGGGGCAGGGGACACATCCTTTACTCCACACCTCAGTTCCGCATGCATCAGCCAGCTTCCCGTTACTGTGACAAAACACCTGGGTGTGGGTCAGAGAGACAGAAGGCTTGTTTTGGCCCACACCCACCCAGAGAGCAGAGGCTCAAGGGCACCAGAGGACAGTGCACAGGGGCCCTAGGCTTGGTGTCCCAGGGAGCGGCTATAGTTGGGCAGTGGCCCCTGCTTTGTGGCCCAGGCCCCGGCCCAGCAAGCTGCAGGGTGATGGGAATGTGGTGAATGCTCCACTCTCTGCAGATGGACCGCGGTAAGGGACCCACTGCCCTGAGTGCCCAGAGTCCTCTGCAGGCATCACACGCGCACCCGTCACTCTCCCCGGAGCCCTCCCGTCAGCGTGCTTGGCTGTGCTTCCCGGCTGCCGCCAAGTCCTCCGTGGATGCAAACGTCTCCCTCGCAGGATCAGCCGACGTTGGGAGGACCCAGGAGCGCAGCACACCACACCGCTGACCAGGCGGACCGGGGCGCAGCACCGCATTTGTACAAGCTGCCTTTCCGCTGTGCAGCCCTGGTGGCAACGCTCCCCATATTTGCGGCCTCACCCCGTAAGACACCGGGCCTGGGCTCAGAGCCGCACGCTCAGGCTGAGCAGGGCTTCTGGCTCCTGCAGACTCTCACCTATGCGGGACAATGAGCACACAGTGACCAGGTGCACAGCACCCTCTGCCAGGGATCTTGAGCAGACCACATGGGGTCTTCCCTGTGGGGAGGAGGTTTATGTTTTGGTTTTGGTTTTGGTTTTGGTTTCTGTGTTTGTTGAGGACAGGATCTCACTGTGTAGCCCAGGCTGGCTCGAACTCTAGACCCTCCTGCCTCAACCTCCCCAGTGCTGGGATTATAGGCCTGCACCACCACATCCATTCAGATGAGTTTTGAGTGCGTTTCATCATTAAGAATCAGGGGGCCAGGGACACAGCTCAGCAGCACAGAGCCTGGCAAGTGCAAGGTCCTGAGTACGAGTCCCAGTACCCACCCCAAATAGAGTCAGCGCAGCAGGCTACGGGCCCCAATCCACCCCACCAGCTGGGAGAGACAGGGACCAGCAGCCAGGGCCCAGGTGGCACCGCTGGGAGGACTGCAGGGGGCTGAGGAGAAGAAAAGTGAGGGGGGCAGGTGGGGGTCAGGGTGGGAGGGGGAAGAGGACCTGTGCCCCAGACCAGGCACTCTCACAAGGGACCTCAGGGGACACTCAGGCCACACCCACCACGGAGCAGTAGACGCCTGTACACAGACAGCAAAGCTCAGCCTTCCCAAACCTCCTGCGAGTGCTCCACAAGCCAGGGTGTTTCCAACAAACGGCACCTGACAAGGAGCACGGTCCTGCAGTGCACGCAGTGCGAGGGTCCACTGGCCCCTGTCACAGCAATCTCGCCCCCCCCTCCCCCGTGGGTGATCGGCTCCCAACACCAAGAGTTTACAGAGCAGAGGAGGAGAGACAGGTGGAGGGCCCCTCACTTCAAATGTGATTAGGGAGAAGGGTGCAGTGTAAAAGCACCACCCAAACGAGGCTGTAGCGGTGGGAGGACCAAATCTGTTTACTGACAGCACAGTCACATTTCCACGACATCCTCCAAAGGCGGCAAAAGCAAGCATGACTGAATGAGTTCCTCATTAACAGTTGCAGGAGAAGAAAAAGATTCCGTTGGGCCAATAGCAGCGATTCCGCTAGGGGTAGTGAAAGTTCTCCTGCACAATAACCTTCCTCTCTCTCCTCCCTCAACACCAGCCGCGAAGACTTTCAAAGGCAAGTGCAGGTGTTTTTGTTGTTGGTGCTTTTAGACAGGCTCTCTATGTAGTCCAAGCTGGCCTTGAACTCATGGTGATCCTCCTGCCTCAGCCTCCTGTGGGCCGGGATTACAGATGTGCATCCTCATTCATGGCCAGTTTTTTAATACTTTTTTTTTCAGATTCAGCAGCAGGAAAGCAGTGGTCCGGAGGACAGACGCTGCACTTCCTAGCGGCCCGACTCTGGACAGATCACCCAACCCTGTGCCTCAGTTTCCTCATCTGCAAATCGGGAGGTGGCAGTGCCACCCCTTTTCATTCTGTGTCCACCCTGGGGCTGCCCAGCCAGGGCAGAACGGGCCAGCACCGCCATGCCCAACACGCAGCTCCTGAGCCAGCGTGAGCGTCTGGTTCCAGTTTCACAACGCGGCCGCTCGTGGCTGCGCAGGGACAGAACCAAGAGCTGCTGAAGGCCGCTCGACGGAGCTCGCGATCGGGCTGCAGAACACTCCACGGGAGGCAGCTCAGGTGCTCTGTGAAGACTGCACTCGAGGAGCGCCAGCTCCGAGCCGGAGGGACACTGAGGAATCTGGGGGTCTCCCAAGAACCCAGGCTGTCCAGGCTGATAGCCCCTCCTCCAATCCCACTCCAGGTCTCAGCTTCCCCTCCAATCACCGTCTAGGTGACAGTTCCTCCTCCAATCATCATCCAGGTTACAGTCCATCCTCCAGTGTGTGGGTCACAGCACCCCGTCCAGTCCCCGTCTAGGTAACAGTTCCTCCTCCAGTCACCATCCAGGTAACAGCTCCCCTCCAATCCCTGCCCAGGTAGCAGCTCCCCCTCCAATCACTGTCCAGGTCACAATCCTTCCTCCATTCAGTGTTCAGGTAATAGCCCCTCCTCCAATCTCCATCCAGGTAACAGGTTCCCTCCATTCATTGTCCGGGTAACAGCTCCTCCTCCAATCACTGTCCAGGTAACAGTTTCCCTTCCAATCACAATGCAGGTAGCAGCTTCTCCTCCAAGTGGTCCAGGTAACAGCTCCACCTCCAATCCCCGCCCAGGTAACAGCTCCCCTGCCAATCACAATGCAGGTAGCAGCTCCTTCTGCTCATCCAGGAGCACTGGGGTCAGCGTAGCCACGTGGGCCCAGCAGGGTCTTACCCACTCTGGTCTGCAGGCTGCAGGGCCCTTGGTGGGGACTTGAGGGTCTGTATAGACCGCAGAAGTCCCGATCCCACAAGTCCATCTACCCCGGAGTTCTGCGGGTTCTGCCCCTTCCCAGAGGCCACGTCGCTCTGGCCAGTCTTGCGCATCGGTGCCCGGCCTTCTCCTCGCCTTGAAATCACCATTGGCCGCAGCACTGCCTGAAGCAGAGCACGGGTATCTCCCCTGCATGGAGCCTCGAGGCTGGTGAGATACATGTGCTTTTACAGGAAGTAATAAAACTGCTGCTCGAGGCCTTGTAAGTGGCTCAGGGGCCTTCACAGTGCCGCCCACCGTCGCCCTCCACTCCAGGACCTTTTCTCTCCCGGGGAAAACTCCAGCCATGCAGCCGTTCTCCCCTTTTCTGCTGCCGGCGCAGTCTTCCTTGTACTACCCACCTCTCCCGCTTTGCCTGTCCTGGGTATCTCATATCAGTGGGGTCGTGTGGCCTTTGTCCCTCTGTGGCTGGCATCTGTCACTTAGTAGTGTCTTCCAACATTCATGTGCACCAGCTTCACTCTTTTCCATAGCTGTGTAATATTCCACTATGCAGCCAGATCATGTTCTGTTCATCCATTGTCTCATGGACCCTCGGGCTACTTCCACCTTGTGGATACTGTGAATAGTAACCACTATATGAACACTTCATACAAATGTCTGAGTCCTTACTTTTTTTTTTGAGACAGGGTCTCACTATGTAGTCAGGCTGGCCTTGAACTCACTTATGTAGCCCAGGCTGGCCTCAAACTCACAGTGATCCTCCCGCCTCAGCCTCCCAAATACTAGGATTACAGGGTGTGCACCCACCCAGCTGAGTCCCTACTTGTAGTTGTTCCAGGTGTAGACCCAGCAATGGGCCACATGCAACCTTTCATATTTACCTTCTGGAGGAGCTGCCTGACTGCTCCACAGCAGCCACCACATTTTCTGTTCCAGGCAGCCATGCGTGAGGGTTCCAGTTCCTCTACGCTCTCACCAGAGCCCCATGTTTTCTGTACAAACTCAAGGAAACACGGCTCAAAGATAGCCATCCTTTCCTGCAGCCCAGGCTTCTCCTAGAAATCCATAAAAGCCTGAGAACCCCGGCCACAGTTTTGTGACTCCACCTCAGTGGAGGCTGGCTAACTCTCAACCTAAAAATACCCTGGGGTCTGCAGAAGGCACGTTAAAAACGGCTCTACCGCCCAGACGGAGTGGCCACTGCAGCCCGGAGGCCATGGACTGGGCCACCCCTCCTGGCTTCTGGAGCCGAGGGAGGCCCCAGCAGGGAGGAAGGGGCATGGGGCGAGCTGGAGCAGCTGCCCAGACTCAGGGACCCCAATATTTCTTGTGTGGGCTTTGCCCCAAACTGCAAACACAAGATGTAGTGGCCAGGCAGATGAGCCGACCTCCCTGAATTCAGTCTGCAAGGTCAACCAGGAAGAGCTCCGGGCTAATGGAACTGTCACATTGTTGCGGCCATTTACAACGCACCCTCGCCAGCTGGAACATGAAAGCAATTATGTGACACCGACTTCAGAAGTTCCTGCGGTGGAGGGGGAGGGAGGCACAGCTGAGTCCAGTTATTTAAAAAAGAGAAAGTAGGGGAGATGCTGGCGTGGTAGCACTGGGGAGGCTGAGGCAGGAGGATTGCCTTGACTTTGCATTCAGCCTGAGTTACATAGCAAGACCTTGTCTCCTCCCCCTCTAAGGGGGGTCAGGGGAGTCATCAAGATGGGTTCATTCGGAAAATTTGAAAATTTCTACCTCCTAGAAGCCCAGTGTGAAGACTAGAGTCAGGATATAAATAGCACCATGGAGCCCTGCCCTTGCAGGGAGCTGGGATACTGGGAAAAGCCGTCCACAGAAGGCTGGTGGTTAAATGTTCATGACACAAGGACTGATCCCCGCACCACTAATTAAGAGGCTCCCTGCGAGACGGGCTGTGGCAGGGGCTCGGAAATGGCCGGTGGAAATTGGTCTTGTTCACTGGGGTGGGATTTTTTAAGTCAGTCTGAGCACTCAGGAGCTACCCAGGAAGAGGACCTCCAGCAGGCCCAGAGAGGCCCTGAGCCCAGCAGGCAGTGCTGTGCGGATCTGAGGGACCATCCTCCATCAGCCTGGCTTCTCCAGGATGGTGGCCTCTGGGCAACTGGTCTTGTTTTTGTCAGTGGGAGGGACTGAGCCAGGGGCTTGCAGTCCCAGAGCAGGACAGTCTCTACACAACCAGGATACAAGGTAAGTCATCCGAGTCCACCCTGGGGACAAGGAGGAGAGCAGGAATTGAGGTGGGACAGCTGCAGGCCAAGCCACGCCCTGCAGCCTGCACGGGGAAAGGGGATCACTCTCCTCACTGCCACCTCACTGCCACGCTCCGGCCCCATAGCCCTGGGGACAGCCCTCACCCAGCACTGCCTTCTCTCTTTCCCATGGTCTCCAAATAGCCTTTGATATTGTTGCTCTAGGCCAATTTGTCCCCTTCTTGGGACCTCCTCCTGGCTGGTGTGTGGCCATCTTTCTGTCACTGACACAATCCTGTCAATAACCTGAAGGGGCAGAGGTTCACCCAGGGAACACCTGGGTAGGAGACTCAGGGGAGGAGGGAAGGCTCCAGGAACAAGAGGCACCTCCCAGCTCTTGACCACCTCAGCCATGGACTCACTGGTGGGTTAATTTAAGGATGCATCCACTCACGGTGCTGGTAAGAGTCCAGGCCTGATGGGAGGCGAGCCCTGGGGCATAACCACCACTGGGGCACCCTCGCACTCCTCCCCTTTCTCTCTGTTTCTTAGTTGCCATGAATTAAGCCACTTTTTCCATGGCGTGCTTCTGCCACGCCGTATCTGCTCTGGAGCCGGCCCCGCATGCACTGAACCATCCAGAGCCACGAGCCAGTCAGCCCCTCCTCCACGTTATCGGGCACTGTACCCCAGTAACAAGCAGGCTAGCACACATTCACATGTTCACGCATACACGTACTCACACTGAAAAGATGCGCATTCTCGTGTACACACACACACCCGTACGGCCCCACAGGGCCCCAGTGCTATGAACATGCCTCCTAAGCCTCGTGGATCTGCCTCAAGAACCAAGGAGAACACGGGTCAGGCTGGCCCTGCATGTGCACGCACACACCCCATACTAAAGGGACCCTCCAGCACAGGCTAAGCTTGTGGAAAGGATCCCTGCCCCACCCCCAGAAGCCTGGAAGCACCTCCAATCACCATCCGCACCCTCTGCCACCTCGGGCCCGGCCCACCCTCTGCCAGGGTCAGAGAGGGCACTGGCCACCCTGCTGGACAGGCCCTTCCCACCTCCATACAACTTGAGTGCTGCTGCAACAGCTGTGGCCAAGGGGACACGAGCAGAGGACAGGCCTGTGCACCCTCCCAGCCCAGACCCAAGGTCGGGACCCCTGCAAGGGTGGAAGCCGCCAGGTCCTCAGGGACGCCCTCCACCCAGCCCTGCGGAAGGGGAGCAAACGCCCTGGAGCCAGACTGGGGCTGCCCATCGTGGCTGCCAGCCTCGCCCCCAGATGTGGGTGACTCCCCTGAGAGCTGGAGCCAGCACTGGGGGACACAAGGAGCCCGGGTCCCCATGAGACCAGGGGCCAGGGGCATTTGCAGACCTAAAGGAAGGGTCTCCTCTGTACTCCTACAGCCACAGGCTTGAGGGCACTGGCTGGGGACAGTGGGGTGCCACCTGGGGCATCCTCAGGGGTCAGTGTAACCCCAGGGTCCTCCTGAGAGCAGCAGGATCCCTGATGTTGGGCGAGGGGGGCCACACGGCCCCTCTAGGGACAGAGGAGCCACAGACAACTCTAGAAGCAGAAACAGCAAAGGAAAAGGGTCTCCCCAGAGCCCCCGGAAGCAGCAAGCACAGCGGACACTCCAACTTCAGCTCCACATGGCCTGCATTGGACGGGGCTCCTAGGACACTAAATTTGGGGTGTGCTAAGCCACGACACCTCTGGGTACTTGTTATGGCAGCCACAGGAAACTAACATGGACAGTGACGGTCCTGCCTGAGGCACCGGGCCCCGCCCCACCACACCCCACATGTAGGCAGGGTCACCTCCATTTAGAACACAGCAAGCCCACAGCACACCTGCACTCACATGCACACGTACATACGTGTTTATTGCATAAAACTCATCATAGCACTTTTCCCATATAAGTATAATCCAAAGGAACAATTCAGAAAGGTATCTCACTGTGCTCAGGTTTTACAAATATAAAAATAAACACCAGGATTCCCAAGAGACATAAAGGTGCTGGGCTGAGGACAAACCAAGTGACCCTGGAAAGTGCTGAGGACCCCTGGGGCCACAGGGTCACAAGTGACATGGGAAGTCCTGGAGTGCGTGGAGCACCTCAGACCCAAAACCAACCCTGAAACATCGGAACCAACAGTCAGAGCCTATGCAGGGCAGGACCCTGGGAAACGCTGGAATCCGGGAACGTCCCAGCCGCTGCAGGCAGGAGTGCAGCCCCGGCCCCACCAGGAACGGGGTCCATCCCGGACTCTGAGGGATGACCCCAGGGCCCGCAGCCGCAGTGTCCACAGTGCCAGCAGAGCCCCGCCGGGCAAGGCCAGGCCTGGGCGGGAGCCAAGAGCTGGTGCAGCAGTGGAGTGAGGGGACAGGCGCAGCTTCTTGGAGTGGAGCAGCACTGGGCTCCGGGGCTCATCCCCCTCGCTACCCGGAGGCCGCGGCCTGGCCGCATCCTCACCAGGTGGCGAGACCGGCGCTTGGGGGGCAGGGCCACGCGGAAGCCCGGCACACCCTTGGGTCTGCAGGGTCAGGCTCCGGCCCTCATCCAGGGGCAGGTGGCTGAGCTCCTCCCGAAGTGCCCACAGGGCTGAGGGGTCTCTGGGGCCGAGGAGCTGCTGCGTACACGCCGAGGGCGGCCAGGGCCTCAGAAGCCCCGCAGCTCCGGGATGTCGCGGTACAGGTCCAGCGTCTCAGGGTTGGAGAAGGCCCCACGGTGCTCCACCGCCTTTCCAGCCAGGATCTCCTTCACCGCCACCTCCACCTTCTTGCCGTTGAGCGTGTACTGCAGGTAAGGAGAGGGGCAAAGCACATGGCTCAGGCCACCCCGAGGGAGGCAGCCCCGCACCACCGGCCCCCGCGCCCCGCGGACCTGGCTCAGCCTGGCATGAGCTGCAACGCGCCTGCAAGCGCCAAGGTGGCCCCTGGGGACACACGGGGCAGAGCCAGGAAGACAGTGCCCCCCTCACACCTCAGACTGTTCTGAACAGCAGTGCTAAGGTGGGACCAGGGTCATGCCTAAGCTCCCAGCACCACCCCGAGGTCCCCATAGCCGTCTCAACGGGCACCATGAGGGCCACGCAGCAGGTGAGGAGTCCTGCCTGGGACCCACTGTGGGGTCAGCGTGGGGGCCCAGTCTGCCCTTTCTGGGGTGCAGGGCCCAGAGAAAGTCTAGAGCGCAGCCTACACCCAGAGGGAACCCCAAGCAAGGGTCCCTAGATGTGACCGCCCGCTGGGACAGACGAGGTGGGGCAACTGGCTCTGCATTTCAGGGTGGCTCTGGCCTGGTTTTGTACTTATTTCGTGTGTGCACTCAGGTCCGACACTGTACCACTGGGCGGAGGCCGCGTGCAAAATCCTGCAGGTACAGCTGAGCCCAGGCCGTCCCGGAGCCTCAGCAACTCTGTGCCCCCAGCCCCGTCCCATCCCTGCCCTGAGTCCCCACCCCCGCCTGACTCCCGTTCAGGGGTTGTGCTGGGGGGGGGGGGGTTGTCCACCGGCACCTGTCCTGCCCCGAGTGCTCCTCATGCCTGCGCTTCTTCCACCTGAGGTATAACCACTCACTCACTGGTAAAACTCAGCCGGCATGAACTAACTTTCTAAGCTCTCTGACGATGGCCTTTCTGTCACCTTAGCGGCCACCCGCCCTCTCCGAGGACACCAAGTCCCCATCCAGCAACTGCCAGCTCTTGGAGATGGTACCGAGCGCGGGGCAGGAGCAGCGTTAGGAGGCTCTGCCCGGCGCTCCCGGAGGAAGGCTGGAGGGCAGCTGCAGACCCAGGGCTCGCTCTCTGGCCAAGGGTCGGGGACACGAGTACAGGGAGCCCACCCACCCTGCAGAGAGTGAGGCGCACTGCCCAAGGGGCGGGGCGTAGCGCACGCTCTAGCCCTTACCGCAGCATGGTGGACGCTGCACCAGCAGGTGGCGCTACCTCTGCCCGGCTCGGAGTCCAGGAGACAGGCGGTGAGGCTTTCTGGGTGCAGCCTGCCTCTGGGCATGCCAGAGCCAGGAAAAGGATGAGCCCCAGTGTCCTGGACAATGAGGACCACACCCCAAGCTTCCCGAGTCCCCCAGCCCCAGCTTTCGTTTGTTTTTTGGGACAGGGTCTTGCTACGTAGTCCAGGCCGCCTTGAAATCACAGCAACCCTCTTGCCTCAGCCTCCCAAATGCGGGGGTTACAGGCCTGTGTTGCCACACCTAGCTCCCTGAGGTCCCCTCATTCCGGCTGTGCCCCATTCCCTCCTGAGCATAGCAGGGGTTTAGGGCTCCTTCCCCATGTTACAGACAAGACTGGGGGGGCCCTGGTCGCATGCACAGCCGGGCCCTTGAGGCTGCTCTGGGCAGCCAAAGGCAGAGGCAGCCCCTATGCTTGACCCTCAGAGGCAGGGCTCTGTCAGCTGTGACTCCGGACTCCTGCCCTTCCTCACCCAGCTGAGCAGAAGCCCTGACAGTCCTCACACTACTGCTGCAGGGGCCACAGCACTCCCTTCTCCAGCCAAGTCTGGAGGACACAAACTCTCCAGCAGGAGCAGCGGCCTGGACCACCAACTTGTGCACGCAGCTTGGGAAGACCCACCGCTAGCTTGGGAGGGGAGATGACAGCTGGTAGCGTTGCTAAGCAACGTGGACACAGCATGCACAAGCAAGCTGCTCCCGGAGGCTGTGCCTCAGAGAGGAGAGGGCAGCCCCCCCGCCCCGGCAATGCCAGGCGTACCGGGATGCCCTGTGTTTCCAGGATGAGGCTGGGCACGTGGCGCGCAGACAGCCCCAAGCGGATGGCGCTGCAAATCCGCTTGACCAGCTCGGGCTGGAAGGTGTGGCCGGAAGCCATCTTCAGGAAGAGCACCACCCGCTCCTCACCATCGCTGTTGTACTGCGGCACGCACAGGCTGTCCCCCACCTCCTCGAAGGCCTCTACTGCAGGGCAGCAGAACATGCAGGGTCACAGCAGGCCCCAGAGCTGTGACACTGTCAGCCTGGCTGAGGGCTGATGGGAGTACGGGGCTGGGCAGGGAAGCCGCGTCCTGTGCCCCGCACTGCGAGAGCACATGCCAGCCTGGACGTGAGACCACCTGCAGGCTGCACTTCATGACAAGGAAAAAGGGACAGGTGCCCTGTGGACAGGGTGAGGGACAGGCCCTAGTGGGCCCGGGTGAAGGCTGGGCAGCTGAGACCCACACACAATCCTGCAGCCGACACCCATGTTCTGCATGGCACTGGGCGATCTTCAACTCTCACACTACCCCTCCATGCTTGTGACCCAGGAAGCTCAACACGAGGGGGCAGTGACCTTCAGCACCCCCAGGCTCCAGAACTGTGGCACTATAACCAAGTGTGGGCGGGTGCCTGCCCCATCCCGGCACGAGGGGAGAGGGCCGGGAAGCGGATGCCTACCAATGTTGTAGATCTCCGAGCTGCCAAAGCGCACGCCGTTGGGGTTGAGTGTGCCATCGCTGAGGGAGACAGGGTCATTAGCATGGAGTGGGTCCCTGTGTCCCTCCCTCACGGCAGCCACACCTGCCAGGAACAGGCCCTCTCAGAGCTCTGTCCCAGGCCAGACAGATGCCTGCACCTCCAGACCCACCCTGACAGCAAGGTCCCCTCTCCCGTCACCTAGCACCCCACACAGGGTCGGCTCCACACAAGCACGCAGGTGGGGACAAGGTCACATGCAGGGGACAAGGTCCTCTCCCTTGTCGGGACCGCCTACTCTGGCCCGCACCCCACCACCCACCACGGCGGGGCAGGGACCCAGGAGTGCGCAGGAGGGCACACAGCTGCCAGCAGGGGTCTTCAGATGGGACCCAAGAACAAAGGCTGGATAGTGTGGGGGCAGGGCTGGGTCAGGCCAGGAGGGCCAGGCAGTCCCAGCGCGAGCAGGTAGGTGCCGGGCAGACAGTGGCTCCCGACCTGCACCTGCCGAAGGTGCCCGGCCTCACCTGCGGCCCAGCATCACAATGCCGCCCGTCTTCGGGTTGATCCTGCAGTAGTCGCCGTGTGCCCAGACACCTGCCAAGAGGCCAGCAGGGTCACCCCAGGGGATGAAAGGGGGCATCGGGGCCAGGCTGCCTGGACAGATCCCCAGACAGGCTGGACAGCAACGGCACGTGGCCAGCAGACACTGCAGGGCAGTGGCAGTCAGTGAGGGTACTGGCGGTGGGCCCTCCACAGGAGGGGACACCAGGCTTTGGGCAGGGGCAGGGTGCGAGTCGAAGAGCCACTGGGGCAGGGGCCAGGACGAGCCACTGGACCAGAGTAAGAGCCACGGCGGCAGGAGGGTCATGCTAGGCTGGGCAAAAGCCTTGGCCCTGGGGACACACGACCAGCTAGCCGGGGAACCCAGGCATGGAGAGCAGGGGAAAGGAACGGACCAGCAGTGACCTGGACACAGCACAGCCCTGACTGTCTCCACACGGTCAGCAGGCCACACGGCCTGGGCTGAACTCACCTCTCCCACACTGAAGGGGGCGCCAGGGCCGCCCTTCCAGCGCCTGCTGAAGGCGGAGGGACCAGGCACCACCATGGGCCCAGGGAGCCCCAGGGGCACCTGCGACCGTCCAGAGGGAAAACATTAAACCAGCCTGGCTTCCACGTCTACCCTGGCGGGCCGCCTGCACAACACCAGTGCCACACGCTCACCCCCCACGCAGCCCGGCCCTGGCCCCAATACCCTCATCTGCTCACAGCCTCCAGACACGCGATGGGCCACAAGCGTCCGCCCCTGCGTGTGCCACGAAACAGGACAGCAAGGTGCCACTGCTCGGCCGGGCCTCGGGGCAGACCCACCCTCTGACTGCCCCTCCGTGGAATGAGAGACCGTAACTCGGGCTCGGAGGTGCCAGGCGGGTGCAGCAGCATCCGCATCTACACACACATAGGACACACGAGACCCAGCACAAGGTGGCTGCCAGACTCTGCACACATGGCTCGGCACAGCAAACCGCCTTTCCAGTGGCCACACGGAGCAAGCGCCTGGCTACAGCCCTGGGGCAGAGGCTCAGGGACGAAGCCCAGGACAGTGGGGATGGCGCGGCTCACCGCTGGCACGAGGCAGGCACTGAAGCTGCACTGAGGCTGCCTGGCCACACAGGGTGATCCGCTGCACCCCATCCCCGCGGAAGCCCGGTTGTGCAGGGCGCAGGAAGGGACTGCAGGGCCAGGTGTTGGGCTTCGGGTGGCCTCCTCCGCCCCGCAGAGCCTAGCGCATGGGCCACCCCGGGAACCCTGGGCACGGAGGTCCAAGTCCCGACTCACACCCACACCCAAAGGTGCACCCGCCCAAAGGAAGCACGGCAGCCTGGCTATTACCTACCGGGGAACTTGGAGAAGTAGGCCTTGCGGTACTTGGTCCCGTTCTCATCGTTCCAGAAGTGCGTGGGCTGGCAGGGGATGGGCCGGGTGCACACCAGCTCTCCGCTCTCTCCCCACACTGCTCGGCCTGGCGGGAGGCATTGGTCGGCACGAGGGTCCCTCCCGTCCCCGCGCAGGGCCCGGGCACTGGGGAAGCCGCCTCCCGCCCCCACGGCGCCCTTGACCACAGCCTCCCCGTCCCAGCACTGGCAAGGACTCCCACAGCCATGGCAGTCCTGCACATGCACTCGGCAATGTGCCTTCGGGCATCTGCTCGGCCCGCGCCCCTGGACCCGCAGGAAGTGCACCTTGCTCTTTGCCTCGGCCTGGTATCTGAGCCACTGCAGTGCCCTCAACTGTGCGGCTCTGCCCTTGGGCACCTTGCACGGGCGACCGGAGCTTACTCTGCCCCAGTGCTGCCAGCACATCTTGGGGTGCACACCCCCCACGCACGGCGAGCATGAGCCCATGGCCCTAGCCCAGCATGCAGAGCCCAGCACGGGCCGAGCCCACACAGTGCCAAGCACGGTGCGACCCGGGTCCCAAACACTAAACTCTGCTCATCCCACACCTCGTGTCACCCACACTGTCTGCACCAGAAGCCACCCCTCTCTGCCAGGGAGCTCACGCCTCAGCAGGCCCAAAAAGAACGGAGAGACAGGCAGGGGGCAATGGGTGACCTCTGTGAGCAGGCAGATGCCCCTGGACGCAGGAGGGGGCCATTGGGGCAGGGCCCCTGCAGTGAGGTACTCTGCTGGGCCAGCAGCTGTCTTTCCCTGAGTGTCACCAACAGCTCAGGCAGGTGAGGTGGCAGCTGTGGTCATGAACCTGTGCAGGACATACAGCACATGCCAGGCCCTGTCTGGTGCTGAGGGCACAAACAGGCTTTGCTCTTTATAGCAAGCAAAGGCTCACTGAGGGCAGCAGCAGCCACACTGACCCTCAGCCCTCACCAGGGAGGTGGGGACCCCAACAGTGGGCTGCATGTCTCCTCCTGGCCCCACAGCCGCTTCACAGGGGCGGGGCGGGGCGCCCCGGGGGGGCAAAGCCAAGCTGGGGGAGGGGACTCTGCCCTTCCATCGCTCAGGCAACCAGCCCAAGTGTCCCTCCCCACCCCAGAAGTCACAGGAGCAGTCACCTTCCTCATTCCACGCCTCCACAGCCATGGCCAGGTTCCGGGCCTGGATCTCCCCCTTGTACACGGGCACTGACGTGTTCTGGCCCACGAAGCAGGAGATGATGTCAGTGCCCCCTTCAGGGAACACAAGGAGAGATGCCAAGCTCAGTTGGTGCCCGCTTCCCTGTGTCAGCAACAGCACAGCCGAGGGGACAGCAGGACAGCTCTGCAGACAGACGCAGAGCAGCCCAGCATGGGGCTTCTGGAGCCCAGGGATTTAGAGGCCAGACCAAGCCCCAGGGGGGCTTTTTTTTTCCAATGCTGGGCATGGTGGCACACTCCTGTAATTCTAGCACTCAGGAGGCTAAGATAGGAGAATGGCCCTAAGTTCAAGACCTAAACTACAGAGTGAGACCCTGTCTCAAAACAAACAAACAAAAAATACTGGAGATTGAACCCAAGCCCTTCTTACATTGACCCAGATACTCAATCTCTTTTAAAAAATGTTTATTTGAGACAGGGTCTAAGTTGCCCAGGCTGGGCTTCTCTTGAGATCCTCCTGCCTCAGCCTCCCCAGGTGCTGGGATAACAGGTGTGCACCAGCATGTGTGGCTACCCTACTGCTTACACATGTCTAGATGCCTGAGAAAATGTATTTGTTATTACAACAATTGTTTCCTTAACCATGCTCTGCATGTGCAAACTGGGGAGTGATAGTACAATTTTAAGATCCATGTATAAACATGCTATCTCCAAAAGCCAGTGGGGTTTGTTTTGGCCTCAATTCAAAGACAATTCTCTTCCCACGCCAGGCAAGGATCTATGCCATCCTCTCTCTGGCTCCTCAAGTCCCTGGCTGGCATATCCCCCAGAAAAGTCCAGGTCAGGATCACAGCCCCCACCAAGGTCTCCATCTCCCCAGAGACGCACACCCTGTCCAGGCTTCAGGGACACAAGCAATGGGTTCTGCTCATGCACCCTGGGCCCTGGCAGAGGAGACAGACCCAGGCTGGAAACAGCAGTGCATGACTGACATCCCAGCTCCACGGGAGGCCACGGCAGGGAGATTGAAAGTTAGAGGCCAGCGAGGCAATTCAGCATTCTCACTGCTCAAACTGAGTTGTGCCACGTATTACTCAACTAGCGCCTAACCGCCTTCTACCACGTGTAATGTTTTCTCCTGCTCATACAGTGATACAGGGCTCATCCTCACCTCCTGTCAGCCTGTGCCTGTGAATTCACCCGCTCATTCTGACTTACCTGTTCATCTGTGACCTTAAAGCAACTGTTCTGGGACACGCATGTGCACAGAACCGCACTGGGTAGCCGGGGTTTGAAACCGGCTGGCGTGGAGCCTGCTAGTATGGGGGCCTGGGCAAGGCACCCCACACCCCACCCGTGTGTGCTTTGTTTTCTCTTTTGGAAAACAGACCCCAGGCAGAGCTGGTGCAGGAGTAGGCCTGCCAGTGACAGGAGCTGCGTGTGCGTCTCCCAGGAGCGCCTCCAGGGGGCGGCACTTGCTAACCCAGGGTCCTGTCTGCTCACTTGCCGGGAGGCGGAGGATGGGACCGGGTTTGGCAGGGGTTTCACAGGCTGAGCCCAAGGGTGAGTGGGTGGGCACAGGGGCAGGTGTTGGGCGGGACGGGCGTACCTGAGATGGAGCCCAGCAGCACATTGCTCTTGACACACCTGTACACGTATTCGTAGCTCTGGGCTTTCAGCGGGGAGCCGGTAGACAGGATGGTGTGCAGCGTCTGCAGGCTGTGGGTCTCCACTGCAGAGGATGAGCCGAGTCAGGGTGGCGCACACAGGGACCAGGCACCCGCTGAACTCGGCTCCAGGGCCGGCTGTGCAGGGACAGGGACCATGTGCGACCTCACCTGGCTTCAGGTCCTTCTCTTCGAGCACGGATAGCCACTTGGCACCAGTCCCCAGCACGGTGATGCTAAACTCAGATAGAAAGGAAACCAGAGACCCTCAGCCCCTGCCACCCTCCAATGGCACCACGGGGCCAAGACACAGCCTCTAGGACCTTGGCACGCATCCTGCAGTTGGGCTCCCTCTGGGTTGCATGGGGCAGGTCTGAACACTGGTCCTGCGCGCCAGGGACCACTCCCCGGCACCAGCTCACACTTCCCAAGCATGGAGTGGGGCACCTGGGCCTACCCGATCCTGTCCACCAGGTCCCATAGCACGTTGGGTGTGGGCACCAGCGGGGAGCCGTCGTACAGCACGAGAGATGCGCCGGTAGCCAGCGCGGACACCATCCAGTTCCACATCATCCAGCCGACCTGCACAGGAGAGGGGCTGGCTTTGTGGGGCCTGGCCGGGTCCCCAGAAAACTGCCCCACAGTGGCCAAAGGCAACCGAGCTGCACACAGCCACAGGCCAGCAATTCCCTACCCCTGATGGCACAAAGATGCAGACACTGCAAGAAGGCCTGCTGGTGACCAGAGGCCCAAAAGACCAAGACCTGGGAGCAGCCATAGGGCCGCCGGGTGCACCACCAGTGCCCCAGGCACTCTGCCAGGTTTGAACAATGGCCCCATCATGGGAGGACACTGGCAGCAGGAAGGCTTCTGGGTCTCCAAGGTCCAGTGAAGATGCTGGAGTTGGGCCCCCAAGGTCAGCGATCCCAAACCACCACCTCCCAGGCTGCTGCTGCCACTGCCTCTGAGGCGGCATCAGGGTGGCTCCATGGGGAGACCCGGCCTGTGGGCGACACCCCAGGAAGATGAACCCCTTGAGAACCACTGCCCAGGAGCTCCACACACAGCCCCAGCCTTCCAGAGAGCCATGTTGCTCTACCAGGGTCTCATGGAGCCACTGAGTGCTCTGCACGTCCGTGGCACCTGGGCACCCTCCTCACCACGCTGGGCTCCCCGTCTGCCCTAGGCGGCTGAGACAGACGGGGTGACAAGAGCTGATGATCAGAGACACTGCTCCTGTGGTCCAGTGCTGGGGACCAACCCACGGGGCGACGTGGGCCCACATTCACCCAGCAGGCAGCCCAGACCCCTCCTACAGCTGCGAGGTCAGGGGTCACAGCCCACTGCTAGGGACCAGCCCACAGGGCGAGGGTAACTGAGCCATGTGACCTGGGCCCACACTGGCTCGCCCAGCAGGCAGCCCAGGCCCTCCCACAGCCGGCAGTCAGGGATCATGAGGACCCAGAAGAAACCCTGGTGCCAAGCCCATGGGCAGGAACCCGCCTCCAGCACTGTTTCCTTAAAACCTAGGCACAGAATTGCCAAAGGGAGACGGAGCGGGACCATTCTGGAGCCTGCAGGTATCTTTGTGCTTAGAAAGAGCTATCGGGAACAGGGCGTGGAGGCGCACAGCCGCGATTCCAGCACTAGGAAGCTGAGGCAGGAGGATCACCAGTCCAAGGCAAGCCTGGGCTGCAGGGCCATGGGACACACTTCTCTGTGTCACCCCTGCCCTAGGCTACTGCCTTATCCCTGCCCCCCAAGCTCGGATGTGCAAATGACGTGCACCTCAGGCACAACTGCCCCCACCCCGCAGGGCGCAGGCCCAACCCTGCAGCAGGGCAGGGGGAGCAGCAGCTGCCTTACCGTGGTATAGTAGAGCAGGACGTCGCCACAGGTCATGTTCCCATGCAGCATGTGCTCCTTCAGGTGCTGGAGGAGGGTGCCCTGTGGGAGCGATGAGGGTGAGCAGCTGCCGGGAAGGCCACCTCCCCGCTCACTGCCCTGCGACCTGAGGGCAGGGCACTCATGACTCGGAGGGGACCCCTCAAGCCCTGCCTGCAGGGGGAGGGGGACCTGAAACTTCAGGCAGGCGGGCATCTCCATTGGCGAGAGAAACGGTGAAGCCCACGCCCCTCACACCTGTGCAGCAGGCGTGCCCAGCTCTCGGGCACCCCCAGTGGAGGACAGGCACAGGGACAAGCACGACAGAGCTGGGGACCCTGCTTCTGATCAGACCCCGGCTCACCCACCCTCCACACATGTCCTCCTGCTGTTTGTTTGTTTTGAGACAGGGTTTTGCTCTGTATTCCAGATTGCTCTTGAACTCTCTATGCAGCCCAGGCTGGCCTCGAATTTGAAACACCCCTCCTGCCTCAGCCTCCAGAGTGCTGGGATTACAGGTGTGCACCACCACACCCAGGCTGTTCATGCCACTTTCTGAAGCAGTTCTGGAAGTCCCCTTTTCTGAGTGTCTTTAACAGTGTGATCAGAAATACAGTGACTACTACTGCTGCTGAGCAACAGAAAGGCAGCACCTCAAAACACAACAGCGTGCCCTCCGCCTTAAACATCAAAACAACCATCAGAGGGATATGTTTTGAACAGATTCAGCCACCCAGGCAGCAAGTACAGCGCAGCCACGGAGGTTCACGAAAGAAACACAGCTGCTGCGGGCCAGGCCACCCCTCACTTTGCACCAGGGAGGCTGAGGCAAAAGGATCGCCGTAAGTTCGAGGCCAGCCTGAGCTACACAGTGACTTCAAGGCCAGCCTACTATATAGTGTGACCTTGTCTCAAAAAAAGCAAGACAAAACAGAAAGAGAATGCTAACAATGGGCAGGTCTGTGAAGGGGCTGCAGGCTCCATCCTGTCCTTCCAGATCTCCTACAGTATTGTTTTTAAAAGAAAAAAAGAGTAGCGGTCACTAATCTATGTACATAAAATCTACTGATTATAAGTAACATGTTACTGTAGGAACTTTAACGAAGCTGGACTTCTGATGAAATAAACTGGGTTGTTGAAGCCCCAGCCCCCAGGACCTCAGAGCATGATCGTAACTGGACACAATGCCTTTGTAAAGGTGATTAAGTTGAAGGAGGCCTCTGGCTAGCCTGGATGGGCAACTGTTTGGTCTGTTTTTGTTTTGAGACAGGGTCTTGGCTGCATAGTTCTGCCTGGCCTTGAATTCACTACGTAGCCCAGGCTATCCTCAAACTAATGGTGCTTCTCCTGTCTCAATCTCCTAAGTGCTGGGATCACAGGTGTGCACCACCATGCCCAGCTGTGTGAGGCGACCTTAGAAGAAATGTGGGCACACACAGCAAAACCACGGGTGCCAAGGTCTGTCGTATCCCCTCCAAGATTCACTCAGAAACCTCATCCTCACAGTCACATGTCACAGGTGATAGGGGGTGGGGCCTCAGTGCAGGACCAGCTGGGGTCACACGGAGGCACCAGGACCATGAAAGCATTCGTGGCTTTGTGAGAGACCCCTATACCCACCTGGGACTCTGCAGGGATCCCCAGCAGCTAGACGCCCCCATAGCCTATCAGCCTGGACCTGTGCCCTCCGGAACCACAAAGGGAGGCAGCCTTTACCTCTGAACTACGCAGTGCACAGTGCTCAGGGTCAGGCTGAGATGGTCCCGTGAAAGGCCATACAAGGATATGGGGGAAGTGGACAAACCCTGCAACATCGGATCTCGGGCTTCAGCCTCCAGAACTGAGGAAACAGCCCCCGCCCGTGAGCCTGTGCCTGCCCCAGCTCTAAACTCAAGGTGGTGGCTTCCTATGCTTGGCCGCAGCCCAGCCCCACATACCACTGCCAACACACAAGACCCAGGACTCCTCAGAACAAGGCCCACACGGCTCCCTGCCGCCAAGGACCTCTGCTCCTACCTCCCCATGACTGGTGCTTTCTCGAAGACTGCCAGCGCCCCCAGGCCTGCTCCCCCGGGCACCCACGGTCTTCGGTCTGCAGTGCGCAAGCCCCGCCTCCCCCAGCCCCTGCACACCAAGCTCCCACAGTGACCACCAGGCTGGTGGCCCCGTGCTGCAGGCAGCCGAGTTACATAGAAATATCCTACACAGTCAGGCAGGGCCAGGCCCTCAAAGCAGCCAGTGCAGAAGACGGACGGCTGCCACCTCGGGAGACAAGCCCCTCCGGCTGTGGGCCCGACATCAAGACAAAATGTCATTAAAAAAAATAAAAATAATAAAAATAAAGAAAAAATTAAAAAATAAAAAAAAAGACAAAATGTCAAACAGACGCACCCACGGTATCTCCCTACAGATAAACCTCCGGGGCTGACAGTCTAAATAAGTATCCACCACCTTAAGAAGGCCAGGGACAGCCCCTAGCCCAACCCCAAAGGAAAACCCCATCTTGTGCTCACGCCCACCTGCCATGACTGGGGTCCCCATGTGATCCCCATTTAATCAGTTTTACCCGCACAATTGTGGTCAGCATCTTAACGGCTGACCGTGTCTGTCCCACCTCATGCCACCTCGCAAGCGTGTGTCCCTCCTTGGCCCCGCCCTGCGCACGAACTTGCTCTATAAAATCCCTAGGAAGGGTGGGTCCTGGGCAGCCCCACCCCCACCCCATCTCAATGGACAGAAGCCTTCTTTCCCCCAATAAACACATTCTGCCCTTCACCTCCACTGTTCCTAAAATTGAGGCTTGGATTTTAGAGAGCATGGCTCGTCCCAGAGCCACCCCCCACCCGCCCCATGTCAGGGACCTACCCCCATGGAGTGCACCATGCACTTGGGGGCCCCAGTGGTGCCCGAGGAGAACATGATGAAGAGTGGGTGGCTAAAAGGCAGCTGCTCGAACTCCAGCTGGGGCGGGGGCTCGCCAGGGCCGCTGGCCAGGAAGTCATCCAGGAACACACTGCAGGCAGAGATGCAGGAACACTCGGTGAGGACAAGGGGCGGCCCAACCACCCCCCCCACCCCCACCCCCCGGCTATGCCTGGCCTCCACTCCCTCCACCTTGCCTGGGGAACAGCCAGCTTCCTGGGGCCCGGACCTGGTTTGGGAGCTTCAGGGCAGTGATGGTGAACCTTTTAGAGCTTGCAGTGAGACAAGCAGCCCACTGTGGCAAGCATGCGATAGGTTCACCACCACTGCTTTAAGGGAAGGGAGAAATCAAATCTTACGAATTTTACTAAGTGAAGGGAAAGCAAGAAGAAGAGAAGGTTTCAAGTTGGTTTGTTCATTTGCTTTTGAGACAGACAGGCCCTCACTGTGTAACCCAGCTGGCCTCACACTCCTGGAGATTCTCCTGCTTCAGCCTCCCTGAACGCTCTGACTACAAGGCTGCCCCACCCCACCTGGCTTCAAGTTGGTTTCTTAGCATAGAAGACACAGCTGTTTGCTGTCTCTTTGCCACTTTCGTAAACACCAGGGAGCTCCCAATTAACACAGGAGCTGTTTGTGTGCAAACTCAGAGCAGCGACAACTCATTTCCTTTGTTTGCTGCAATCACCTGACTACAGCACTTAGCTCCCAACTGCCTAGGGGAGCAGGCACCAGGGGAGATGGGGTCAGAGGGGCACAGGGGAGGCCTCCTTAAGAGCCCTTCCCACACTACGCACAGGTGGCCAGGAGATGGGCCAAGGTGCCAAGGGGCCAAGGGCAGACTGCTGCAGGCTCATTCACCATATCCTAGGGGTGACACTGAGATGTGAGTATCAGTCCAAACCCCCGCAAGCACACCTGTAAACTCAGGAGGTTGAGGCAGAAGGATTGTTGCAAGTTCGTGACCAGCCTGGGCTACAAAATGAGCTCAAGGCCAGCCTGAACTGCATAGTGAGACCCTGTCTCAAAGAGACAAGAAACAGGGGCTGGGGATGTAGCTCAGTGGAATAAGTGCCTGCCTGGCAAGCACAAGGTCCTGAGTTCGATCCTCAGTAAAGCAAAAAAAAAAAAAAAAAGACAAAAACAAACCCCAGCAGTGGCACATCTGCAGCCTTGGGGCGCCTGTCGCAGGAGGGTCACAAGAGAGTTTAAGGGTTCAAGGCCAGCCTGGTCTACATAGAAAGTTCAAGGCCAGGGCTGGGGATATAGGTCATCGGAACAAGTCCCTGCCTGGAAGCACAAGGTGCTGCCTTCGATTCCCAGTAGCAGTAAATAAATAAGTTTGGTTTCACCAGGCATGGTGGCACACACCTGTAATCCCAATGTTACAGGCAGCTGAGTTAGATAGAAATATTATAGGCAGTCAGACAGGGCCAGGCCCTCCAAGGAACCAACATAAAAGATAAGATACTGGTGGGCCAGACCTCAAGACAAAAAGACTAAACAAATATACCCACATACCTCCCCAGGGATGGACAGCGGGGATTGGTATTCTAAATAGGTAGCCACCACCTTGAAGTGCCCCTGACCCAACCCCTTACAGGAAAAGCCCCACTCTGCTTTCACACCTGCTTGTTACGTGACTTGCTTCCCCATCTGATCCCAGTTTACTCAGTTTTACCTAAATAATTATCCTTCCAGTCTTACTGGCTGACCATAGTTTTGTCCATTTCCCCTACCTTGGACCTGCCTCACCTCATGGCTTTTCCCTATAAAAGTCCCTAGAAAAGACAGAGTCGGGGGGTAACCCACTCAACCCCCCTTCTGTCCCTCTCTTGGACAGAAGCTTTCTTTCTCTCAATAATATACTCTGCTCTTCACCTCCATTGTTCCTAAAATTCATTCTTCGATTTTAGAGAACATGAACTTGTCTCAGATATCATTCAGGTTGGAAGTTTTTATTTTCCTCTATCACCAGCAGTCAGGAGGCTGAGGCAGGAGGATCACTGTGAATTCAAGTCCAGCCTGGGCTACAAAGTGTGCTCAAGACCAGCCTGAAATGCAGTGAGACCCTGTCTCAAAAAGACAAAAAAAGAAAGTTCAAGGTCAGCCTAAACTGCATAGTGAGATGCTCTCTCCAAACAAAACAGCCTCCCCAAACACCTGTCCAGACATGAGTAAGGTCCATCTGCACTACCGACTGACCTAGGAAGTCCACTGGCCCACAGAAGGCACCAGGATCAGGCGACCATGAGCCACCAAAGGAGATGCGGGCTGAGGCTACAAAGCCACCTTGGGAAGGGGGTCCTCCTATTTTGAGATGGCAAAAACATCCACCGGGGACCCTCCTCTCCCTTCTGGGCTGGGGACAGAACCCACCGCACAAAGGACAATCGCCCCGGACGCGAAGGCACAGGGGCGGCCCTGGCAAATGAGAGGCTGCCATGCCCCAGCCTGGGAACGCACGAAGTCTCAGCTCGCACTGGGAACAGAGGCTGCCTCTCCGAGCTCGGGAGAGGACGCACCAGGAACCTTCCAGCCAGGCCTGGCCCCTCTCCTGGGAACCCCGGCTACGGAAAGTGCCAATCTGACCAGACACTGTACGTAGCAAAACCTTTTCTACCAAACGGTCCACAAGTCAGTCAATACAAGGGCTGCTGTTGCCCTTCTAAAAACAAAATGCCTGGGAGGGGGGTGGGGGGTGTTCCCTCTGCTCTCTGGGGTGGGCAGCCCAGGGCCTGGCTGATCCTTGGCACCTGCAGATCAAAAGCCAACAGCGACAGGCGGCTGGGGCTGGGGCTTCATGGAGAGCTAAAGGCTCTGGCTGCCTGGCTGCCATTTGCTGTCAAGCAGGATAAGCACATTTTACCATAAACCTGGCTCGGTGCGCAGGCAAAGCCCGGCTGGCTGCCCACCCACCCAGCCCCACCCCAGTAACAGTCTCCGTCAGTGATGGGGGAGTCAGATCTGAGGTCCGTGAGGAAAGATGGGGCGCAGCCTGGCTGTGATCAGTGGAGGGTGGCAGGGGCCCCTCCATCACAGGGCCCAGCACCAGGCACCCAGCGGCTCCACACTCCCCAGGAAGAACTTGCCACAGCCCTCGAAGGCAGACAAAGCTCCCGAGAGCCAGCCATGCGCACTGGCCACACCTACTCAACATCCGCAGCCTCTGCGGAGAGGGCGGCCCCACTATGCAGGTGGAGACATCAGAGCACAGAGAAGCCCGACAGCTGCCCGGGGGCACTTGGCTGTGCTCCGAGCCCTCGAGCGATCTTCCAATGGGGCAGCACTGGAGCGCCACACTCACAGGCCTGGGCAGTAGCTGCACAGACCAGGCTGCCTGGCGGGCCTCGCCACTGTCCACAGGAGGATGAGGCCTCTGCATGCCCGCCCTCCAAGCAGCATGGCCTGGGCTGCAGACTGGGAACAGGCACCTGGTGAGGACACAGCTCTTCTCCTAAGCCTGACTCAGGGCTGTGCCCTGAGAGGGAAGGAGAGGAGCTCTGAGCCCTGGGAAGGCGGCGGCGCTTGGGACTATGCCACACCCACTCCCTGCCTCTGTTCCAGAGGCTCACACTGCTGCTGGGGGCTGGGGCGAGGGTGGCCCAGGTTTACAGATACCAGAAAGCAAACGAAGGGATGGTCAGCCACAGGCAACAGGCACAGGTTCTAAAAGGGAGAATGTGCACACAGGCCTCCCTCAGGGTCCTGGGGGTAGTCAGCCAGGTCCTTCCTATGAAATGGCACATGAATAGTGCCAGCATGGGGGTGCATCCTGTCATCCCAGCACTCAGGAGGCTGAGGCAGGAGGGTCACCATTAGTCTAAGGCCAGCCTGGACTCTACAGTGTGACCCTGTCTCAAAAAACCAAAAAATCTGGTTTTAGTTAAGCCCTCCTCCCCTCTAAAATGCTACGATCAGCCTGCTGCTTCTGCAGTCTTCTGCTGCCGGAGCTGTCTCTCCTCTGCAATGCCCCTTTGCCGCACCACCCTGCCTTGAACCAAGCCAACTATGGACAGAAACCACCACCAAATGTGAGCTAAAATAAACCTTTTCTAACATAAAATTAAAAATGAAGTAAGCTATGATCGAGTCCACATGGAGAGACCCCGAAGGTCCACTTCCCAAAGGGGCGGAGCACAGGGCTCCAGCTCGGGCAGAATCTTAACGCACAGGTCACCTGTTGGGGATCTTGGTGATGTCTATCTTCTCCCTAGAGGTGACGTACGGGATCACTACCACCTTCCGCAGGTCTGGGAGTCCTAGGAAGAGAAGAGAAAACACAAGGTCACAGTCCAAGACTCTGGTGCTGGTTCTTTTCACAAGTGTAATGCAGCCAGGGCCTCTGCTGCAGCTCTCACTCTGTGCGCACACGTGCGCACGCACACACACACACACACACACACACACACACACGCACGCACCTTTCACCACCTGCTGCAGCTTCTCCATGTGGCTGTGCTCCTTGCCATTGTAGATGACAGCCTCCACAGAGAAGATGAGCTTCGGCTGGATCTGCGAGAAGCGGTCCAGGACGCCCTGGGTAGGAGGAAACATTACCACAGGTCACCCAGAAGCCAGCCACGGCCACACTATCCACCTCAGCCCCATCCCTCTGTCCTTAGCACCTGTGGCACAAGACACAGGAAGCTGATAGAACCCCATCTCACATCACAGAAACAACCCCTGCACCACATCAGTTCAGAAAGAGCCGCACTGAGCACAGCCTTGAACTCCTGCACAGAGATGGTGGGGTGCTTCCCCATGCAGCTCCAGGGCTGCTGCATGGCCCGTGCCAACTCCCTGGTCTGCAGCTGGAGGGGACTGAGACTCCTCCGGCACTGACTGCACCGTACGCACGCACACCCATGTGCACACTGGCAGGAGCTCCCCACCCCAGACCTGCTTGCTCTGCACGCTGTCTGCACCCTCCTCACGACCTCCCTCCAGGGGCTGGGACTGCATCTGTGTCTGGGACCAGTGCAATAGGGGCCTCATGATGCCCCCAACACTCTGACTGCCAGTCCCCAGGGCCACAGGACAAAGCACACTGGGCAGCACCCTCTCCTGTCCCGACCCCAGCCACTCACAGGGCAGGAAGTACCACAGGTCACTCTACTGTCCCTATCCCAACAAGGGTCCTCGAAGGGGCTCAGGGTAAGGCCACCGCAGAGGGCGGCACCTGGCTGCAGGTCAGCGCCACCTGCCACCTGTGGAGGGACTGGCCATCAAGGCCAGCCTGAATGGCACGGCAAGACCCTGCCCCAAAAAACTGAAGAGAGGAGCTGGGGACGTAGCTCAGTGGTAGAGCGGTTGCCTAGCAGGCATAAGGTCCTGAGTTCAATCCCCAGCACCACAACAAAAGAAAAAATAAAACTGAAGAGAATAAATAAGTAAAAGAAACATTGAAGCTAGGTATGGTGGCGCACGTCTATAGTTCTGGCACTTGAGAAACTGAGGCAGGAGGATCACCATGAGATCAAGGCCTGCCAGGGCTACACAGAGTTCAGGCACAGCCTAACTACACAGTGAGACCCTGTCTCAAAAAATCAGAAAGAGAAAGAAACATTCACAACTTGGCCAGACAAGAGGAAGAAAAAGGAAGGACTTATAGCCATAGGAAAAATGAATGATAGATTTAACCAGCAAAGCCCATAGTTTTTCCCAAAGAGATCAATAAAATAAACTTCCTGACAATCGTGATTGAGAGGAAGACAATGCTTTCTGTAACCCTTGGTGCCCTCCAGGGGCCAGAGACACCACTTCGTGCAAAAGCGCTGGGTTCAAATCCTCAGCACCACAAGAGGGAAGGGAAGGAAGACAGGAAAGCAGGGAGGGGAGAAGAGGGCGTGAGAGTTCCTTTGCTGGAAGCCTCAGCAGATGCCAGTTTGCAGCCGGGATGAGGCGCCACCTGACACGGCTCTGGGGCTCCCACCCAGGGGAGGACGCGAGCCAGAGCGCGGCCCAGGGAAGCAGGGGCTCAGCCACCTGCGCTACAGATCAGTGGCAGCAGGAGAGACCCAGGGACACAGGCACAGCAAGCAGGAGCATCAGGCCGTTCCAGGCGGTGGCACCAGCGTGAGCCTGCACAGGAGGGAGGAGGCCTAGACAGGAAAGGGAAGGTCTGCTGCAAAGCTGAACCAGCCGGGCTTGGAAAGGGCCAGACAGGACAACCGCAGGCAGCAGGGGTTTCCACACCAAGCCTGGAGATGTGGCTCCAACACCGACGGCAACCGTGACAGCGAGCAGAGAGCAGAGAGCACAAGTGCCACAGGGTCGGCCGGCCCAGGACAAGGCCGAGGCTTCGCTGTCTGGAGAGGCGAGGTCTGCAGCGTCTCCTGGGCCAGGACGGCTCAGCACAGCTTTTGGGTGGCAACAAACACCCCTGTGACCGGGTCTGCCCTGAGTCAACTGGGTGCTGGGCACCAGGCAAGGCAGCACCAGCCAAGGCTAATCCTGCGACCACCACCCCATCCCACAGCATAAACACATGGCCACAGAGGGCTGCCCAAGGGTGAGGGTGTGGCCTGGAGTGCACGGAAGGCAGCTGCCCCAACACCTTTGAAAAGGAGTCCACCTCGACATCCACTTGCTGAAGAGGAGCCCAGAGTTCGGAAACCACAGTGCCAAGGTCTGCAGGCAGCCGGAAGGGTGGGTGCCCCTGGGCAGAGCTCTCCCCCGGACACGCTGATTACACATTCGAGAACGGTGGCACTGCGACAGAGACGGGGCAGGGGACACAGGACGTGGGGCCCATGGGAGGCACACGGCCAGCGCACAGCAGAGAAGGATCCAACATCTTTGCAGGGGCACTAGCCCCAGCCCTCCATGGCCGTAGCCATCTGTGGACAGAGAAGCCCTCAGTCAACTGGCCTGGAGGCCCCGCCCACCATGGAAGGCCCCAAGGGAAGCCCTGGCCCCCAGCAATCCCTTCAGGAACCCAACACAGGGCAGGCTTCACAGGCCAAGGCCGCCGGCCCTTTACAACAGGGGCACCACGGAAAAGAGCAAGAGAGACACCAGGTCCCCTGGGGATGCCAGGGAAGCCCGCACCTGCAGTGTGGGCGCAGCTGTGCATGCTCACAGATTCAGACAGAAGTGGGCGAGGGCGAGCGGCCTCCTCATCCCCATCTCCCACAGGCCCTGGCCAGCTCTGGCCTCTGAGTAAGGGCAGCGGGGCAGGCAGGCTGTGACCAGCCAGCAGTGGACACCCGGGAGCCCTCACGCACAGCCTGGCAGCCCAAGGGGACGCGGCCAAGGGGCCCAGAAAGATACTCTTCCTGGAATGGGAACTGAAGACGCAGAGCACGGGGCCTGCTGTCTCCTGGGCCCACACCATGGTGGGCAGGCACTCCCATGCCAGGCTACTCTGAACAGCTGTGACTCCAGCACCCGGGACCAGGCAGCAATGGGCAGGAACTATCCCTGAAAGGGCACTGGCCACGGAGCACTCTGGACCCATCCTCCTGAGACGGGCAGAACCTGCCTGACTAGTCAGGCTCGGGGTGGTACCCATGTGCTGGGTGGCTATGGGAACTGGGACCTGACCGGGCGCGGAGCTGCGGACAGACCTGCCCCTTCCTCAGCCCCACCCTCCACCCTGGGGCCCTGACCCCACCCAGGCAGACTCCCAGGCACTCTCAGCCTGGCCTCCTGTCAGGGTCAGTGATACAGAGCTGTCATTGGTCCCCAAGTCAGGGGGCTCCCGGCTTTCAGAGGGTAAAAGGCTCCGAAGGACTCAAACACATCCAGCTCCCCACTCCTCAGCCTCGTACCCGTGACTCATGCAAGTGCCCCGTGCCCACCCTGCTGGGCCCTCCCATAGGACAGCGCTGGCCCCAAGCGGCCACCTGCACAGTGCAGAGCCAACCCAGCCCAGTGGCTGCAGACCTCTGTGGGATGGGCCCTGGGCAGCCCTTCACTCTGCCAGGGCATCGGCCAGTTCCTCCTCTGCCTGGCACTGGCAAAGTGAAGCCATCTGAAAGCCTTTACCAAGCACTTACAATCCTTGCACCTGGGAGGCTGAGGCAAGAGGATCCCATGTTCAAGCCCAGCATAAATGATTTAACAACCTAATATAAAACCTTGTCTCAAAATAAAAAATTAGGGGCCGGGAATGTAGCTCAGCAGTACAAGTGTCTGCCTGGCAAGCACAAGTTCCTGAGTTCAATTCCTAGAACCAAAAAACAAACAAACAAAATAAAAAATAAAAACGGCTGAAAACATATCTCCCTACAAAGGCCCTGATTCAACCCCCAGTGCTGCAAAAAAGAAAGAGAAAAGAGAAAAGGAAAAAATGCTTTACCCAAGCACCAGCCTCCAAGCAGACAGGCTTCTGCGCTCAGCCCCAGAGCTGCCACCAGGACACCAGGCCCAGCATCCTCCCCAAGCTGAGCTCCAAGGGTGCCTGAGCATCTGGGGCCACTTGGGAGGTCCCCAAGCACCACCACAGCTCTGAGTACTCAGAGCACAAACCCCCATCCCTGTTCCTGACCACTGTCCCCAGGTCATACAAGGAGGCACAAGGGATGCGCACCCACAGACACAGCCCTGCAGGGCCACGCTGACTGGTGCACAGCGCGGGGCCAGGATCAGAAGCAGCCCAGGAGAGGCAGGGGAGGGCCCTAAGGGTCCCCAGTACTCCCTCGCCTGACTGGGGAGCAGGAGTGGGATGAGCAGCGTTCTGCTGCTGCCCCATGGGGGGCCGGGGGAGCGCTGCAAGCCAGGCGGCCACAGCAGGGGCAGCTGGGTGCACCCAGAGCTCACACTCAGCAGCAGGGAGCACAGCACCCAGGGCGGTCTGGCGGACAGGGATCCCTTTGGGGAGGCCCTGCGGTGCCCCAAAGTCACAGGTGAGAAGACGAGATCGCACACAAGCCCTGAGCAACACTGAGGGCTGCACTCAACACTGCCAAGGCCCCCGACACACAGCGGGCCCAGCACACCCTAGAAAGGAATCGAGAGCCGGGTCTCCCCAAACTCCTACGCAGGATTCCAGAGGGAGCCGCACACATAGAACAAGGATGTGCACTCCTGGAGCCTCTCGCCAGCCTCCAGGCCTGGTCGGGAGGACGGGTCAGCAGTGACGACACACAGCTCCCTGGAAACCCTGCCACCGCCCACTGGGCACCACAGCCCCACAGCCCTGACTCACATTCACACCGAAGTCTGGGGACGTGGAGCTCCAGATGGCGCCGATGCTCGCTGTGGCTAGCATGGCCTCCACAGCGTGCGCGCTGTTAGGCAGATAACCTGTGGGGCGCAGGGAGAAAGCCGTGAGTTCAGGTAAACTGAGGCAGCAGGAGCCGGCACCACCACCTCCGCCTAATGCAGGCTCCTCGGCCTGAACATGAGGTGCAGGTCTCTGGGGACACTCACCCACCACGCGGTCTCCCTTCCGCACGCCCATCTTCCGCATGGCGGCGGCAAACAAAGCCACCTGCTGCCGCAGCTCCCCAAAGGTCACTTTCACGACCTCCTCTTTGCCTTCCCCTGGGAAGAGGGAGAAGACAAATGGCTCTGTGGCCACCGTGCAGAGTCAGGCCACGTTGAGGGCTCGGAGGGGGAAGCACGCCTGGGTCCCCGCGGTCTTCGGTCTGTGCCCAGGAAAACCCTGCAGACCGAGTAGGGAAGACGGGATGGGAAGTGGGTGACCAGACACCAGGGGACAGCAGGGCTGCGGGCGTCAGCGGAGACCTCAGGGAGATCGCCAGTGTGCGTCTGTCTGCTGCAGGCTGGGGTGGTGCCATTTGAGATCAGCACAGATGGGCCAGCAGGTGCAGGGCCTACGCTGTGTGCCCGGTGACGACACCTTACATAGAGATGGTGCCACAAGAGCCAGGAAACCCATGTGCCCACATGTGCGCAGGGCTCAGTCAGCCTGTGACACCTGAACAAGCCCCCAGAGGCCTCCCCACTGTCTGCCGAAGCCACGCCCCAGGCTGCCACGCAACCAGGGACAGCTGCTGATGTGCTCCTTCCCCGAGGTACAGGTTCCGACCAGGCTGGGTATGGGGTTGCGGGCCTGTAATCTCAGTTCTGGAACCTAACGTGTCTCCGTCCAAAGCGATGTACACCCCCATTCCCTGTGGTGCAAACCTGGACCCTGCTGCCTGCTCTCTCCGTGCTCACAGCCAGGTAATTTTCTCTCCTATCAGCGCCAGCAACCTAAATCTACCCTTGAAAGACACTCGCACTGTGCAGGCGACTGTTCACACCTTGCAGTCACCAAAGCCAGGTGTGCGTGCGCCTTTGGAGGAGGCTGCGGACTGGGCCCTGTGCAAGCACTGGGATGGCGACCTCCAGCCTCACTCAGCAAGCCGTGCAGTGCAGAAGACCGGGTGCTGGCCAGCTCGGGACCCTTAAGCAAGATATCTGATTTGGGGCTGTGACAGTCTATATGCAGAGGTCCCCCAAAGCCTCGCTTGCTCAATCTCAGAGGCAAGGTTTAGGGAGGTGGCTGGATTGTACGGGCTCAACACTCGTGGATTTGCCCTCAGTGGGCCTTCTGCTGGCCATGATGGCAGTCTGGTCAGAGGAGGTGGCTCCTGGGGCAGGGCCTGGAGGAGTCTGAATCCCCCTTGACTGCGCTGACCCTGGTCTGCCCTGCCATGGACTATTCCCTGCCCCACTGGCTGGCCGGCTGTGGACTGGAAGCTCTGCACACTGGGCTAGGTATCGCCCCTCCCTACGCGGTAGCTCAGGTTATTTCATCTCAGCAACTGAGTCGGGCTGGGGTGCCGAGCCACATGGCAGCCCTTGTATAGCATTTGCAAGGCCCTGAGTTCTAGCCCCACCACTACGTGCCTGTGCACAAAGTTCGGTTTGGGGCTAAGGGTGTGGCCTGGTGGCAGAGCGCCTTGGCGCAGGTCCCAAGATTCCGCCCCCATTACCAAAAAGGAAAAACAAGATCTGCTTCATAAACTAAATGTGATTTTTAGGTTGAGCTCACTCACTGAAGGGGTTCCAGCCCAGATGTAGTGATGCACACCTGTGATCCCAGCACTCAGGAGTCTGAGGCAAGAGGATCACCACAAGATCAAGGCCAGCCTTGGCTGCAAGTGAGTTCAAGGCCAGCCTGGAATACACAGCAGGACCCTGCCTAAAAAAATAAAAATTCCTTTACACCAACGCTTCCAGTAGCCACCTTTTAGTACGTAAGTTGGAGTGTTTTTTTTAAACTTTATTTTTAAGAGGAGAAGCCACCCAGACATGACAGTGCACATCTATAATCTCAGCACTCTGGGAGGCTGAGGCAGGAGGATTCCAAGTTCAAGCCCAAGGGCAACTTAATGACTTAGTGAGGCTCTATCTGAAAATTAAAATTAAAAACAGCTGGGGGTGTAGCTCCCTGCAACGGCCCTGCACCTGATCCCCAGCGTCAGTGGGGAGCAGTGACTCCAGCCACAGACCCATCACTGGTCTCCAGGTGTCCCAAGCTGGTCACTCGGTACTAGGTGTCCTCTTTCTCCTACACAGGCCACACAACGGCCCCTCGCCTCCCCAGTGAAAACAGAGTCCACCACTGCCTCGGCTGTCTGGAGGCCCAGGAAGACTGCCCAAGGGGAACTCCAGCTGGCACAGCACTCACTTGTGATGTACAGGGCCACCTTGTCATTCTCTTTGTGCCGCAACAGGTTTTCTGCATAGTTCAGCCGGCTACCTTTGAACCACTCGGGGACATCCGCAATCCCTTTGGAAGTGTCCACCACCTGTAAGCAGACAGCACAGAAGGTGCCCGCATGCAGAGAAGCAGCCCCTGCCTCCTGGAAGCCTCCTGCTGCCCTCAGCATCAAGAGTCAGCTTTAGAGACCAGCCCCAAGCCACCCATGGGCCAACAGGCAGCCCCAAGACCAACCCTCCCCAGAAATGCACTCTTTTTGATTTTGGTTTTGGTACCCGAAATCACACTCACAACCTCAGGCTTGCCAGGCAGCACTGTGCCGATGAGCTACATCCCCAGCTCCAAAAACATGCTCTTTCACCAGCTACCTACTATGCCAGGTGCCCCCCACAAACCCAAAAGCCCCAGCCCCTCCCTCCCACTGCAGTTTTCTGGACGTCACTACCACCTTTTGCATCCTTCCTCAGTATCTTGTGACCTTGGTTACCTTGGTTTGCTTTTTTAATTTTGTTTTGTGTCTTGGTTTTTGGTGTTTCTGAGACAAGGTCTGGCTATACAGTCAAAGATGGCCTGAACTCACGACGTTCCTCCTACCTCAGCCTCCTAAATGCTGGGATTACAGGCGTACACCACCATCCCCGGGTTGGCTTCTAAATGGGTGACACAACAACCTTCCAGAAGGTTTGCCTCAAACATGGGTAAGTTATACTTGGAATAATGTGTCTCCCTTTCTCAATCTGCTTACACACTCGGAGAACAAGGAGTTAAATTCTCTACAACCCAAGTTAGAAAAATAACAAAACTACTAACAGTCTAAGTGACTACGACATGTGTGTACCTCGTATCTTCTGCATTTAAAATATACGCATGTTAAATGTATGTACTTCACCACAATTTAAATTTTTTATTTCACAAAAGAAAGAGAACCCTAATGCCTGCCAGCTTAGGGGAGCTCAGGACCCTGCGCAGGGCCTGGTCCCCCAAGACGGGGTGGACATCTGCAGTTGAGGTGTTCCAGGCTGTGCTAACTTCAGGCCAGGTGTCAGGGCAAGGGATTTTCCCAACAGTAAGAGGCCTCTAAAGAAGATGGGGCCCGGGGCACCCCAAGACTCATGCTGCACTCGGACTCCCCGCTGCAGCAGACCCCACTCACCTCGTCGTACATGCGCGAGAAGACGAGCCCGCTGAATCTCCAGAACTCGGCCCAGAAGTCTGAGTAGGACTCAACTGACCAGTGGTACAGGTCATCATAGTTCTCTGGAAACAAAGGAAGTAGCTCAGCTCAGACCAGGCTCAACACAAGGTCGCCCCACCACCACCAGCCCCAGCCAGGGGCTGAGGGTTGGGAGCTGCCAGCTATCCTCAAGAGGAGCAACAGCAGCAACCCAAGCTGCTACCACGAGCCCGCAATCCCAGCACTCTGGGAGGCTGAGGCAAGAGGAGCACAAGCTGGCACGCAGCCCTCAGTGACACAGTGAGACCCCACCTTGAAATTAAAAAAGAGAGCTGGAGATGTAGCTCAGTGGGAAGGCTCTGGGTCGCTAGGCTTGAGCCTCCCAACACAAAGACAGGGATGGATGGATGGAAAGAGGGATGGATGGCCAGGTAGATGGACAGATAGATGGCAGACACGTAGGTCTTTCCAGGTCTTGCATAAGCAGCTGAGTGGTTCATTTAATGCCCCCCTGGTGCCAGTCCACCAGGGACTGCACACACTTCAGCCTGGCACCGCTGTCCAAGCAGCCAAGGGTGGTCCAGTCTTTTGAGACCAATTACACAGAATTTTAAACAGGACAAGGGCAACTGACGTTCACAAAGCGGCTTCAGTGGTCAGGGTGGACTGACAGAAGAACAAGCCCTGTCTCAACGTACAGCCTGCGGCGCCGCAGGGACGCACAGATAGGAAAAGTGACAGCAGAAAATGAACGACCTAAGCACCACACAACAGCCGCCCACACCCTCACTGCTGGGCCCAGATGCCCCAGCCCAGGCCCCAGGCCCGAGTGCAGAGTGCAGCACAGAGGGGCCTGGCGTCCCCGCCCTACAGCCGCGTCAGGGTGTCCTCTAGCAGGCTGAACTCCAGAGGGCGATTATTTACCAGCAAGTGCGGACCTTCAGCCCTGCGGACTGTAGAAGTGTCAGGAGCCCGGGTGTGGGAAGTGGAGGAGCCAGGAGAACCCCTCCAATGCCAGATGCCACAGAGGGCACCGAAGCCCTGGGGCTCTGAGCCACAAGGAAGGGGTCTTGATCTCAGCAAAGACACCCACACCTCCTCCAGGCCCAGACCAGACACCAGACACCCAGGGCCTCTGCCTGCGACAGTCCTGTAAGCGAGTGGGGGTGGCAGTACACATCTGTAAGCCCAGCAATCAAGAAGCTGAGGCAGGAGGGTCAGGATACATCACTACGAGTTCCAGCCCACCCTGAGCTACCTGGTGAGACCCTGTCTCAAAAAACAATGACAAGAAACACAGGTAGTGACCATGGGCACAGTGCCTCACAGCACAGGCCCCAGCTCAGGCCTCCGAGTTGCAACACGGCCACTCTGAGCTATATGTTGCTAACACTTGAAAATCTGGTTTTCAGTGGAATTCTGCAACTTAAGCTTCTCTGGGAGAAAACAGGCCCCTAGCTGTAGCCCAGTACTGCCCTGGGTGACCTCAGACACGATTTCTCTCCCTGCGCCCCAGTCTCTGCCCGTGTAAGGGGGCAGCATGGGCACTGACTGGCCACAGCGTCAGCCCTTGCTGGCTGCAGGACACTGAGAGCACAGGCAGGCAGGGAAAGGGTAAACAGCAGGAGGGCACCCAGGGGAGCAGCGCCCTCAGAGACGGGCCTGCACCTGGACAGAGCAGCACTGGACAAACAGGCCCGGTGGCTGGTGGCTGGCAGCTGGCGGCCGGCGGCTGGCGGCTGGCAGGCAGCTGGCAGAGTCGGATTCCTCACTCTGGTACCGGGGCTGAACCCGGAGCTTCACCTGGAGATACTCTGGGGGCAGGAGGACAGGGTGTGGTGGCCAATCACCTGTCACTCTGAGTGGGAGACCCTCACCCCAGGGCAGCTGGTCCCCGGCACAGTATAAAGGGCAAGTGAGGAAGGACAGAGTTGCTTCTGTTCTTCCAAGGAGCTCCAGGTCCTCGACTTCGGTGTGGTGTCATCTCCTGGCTTCTGCCACAGACCTTTGGCTCCCAGCGCAGACCCATCTGCCTCCTGACTGACTTGCAAGGGACACTGCAGGGAGCTCCTGACCTTCGAGCAGATCCTCCCGGCTCCAGTGTGCAGACGCCCTCTGGACGCTTCCTCACCCAACTCTGTGCTGGCCATGGTGCGGTGGTCTGGTAATTTCTTAAGTATTTGTACATCTTGTTATGTCTGCTTCTCTAGTAAACCCTGACTGATACGCAGGATCTCACTCAGTCTCTAGCCCAGGGTACCCTCGAACTCTCACTCCTCCTGCCCCAGCCTCCCCAAGTGCTGGGACTACAGACACACACACAGTTTGTTGTGTTTCGCTTTGTTCTTTGGTCATCTCAGTCCTTAAAAATAGCAGCATCCTGGCTGCAAAGTACCTCCACCCCAAAACCACTTGATAGAAAACATGCGCCAGGGGTGGGGGGTGCAGCTCAGGGGTAGAGTGCTTGCCTGGAATGCACAAGGCCTTGGGTTCAATCCCCAATTCTGAAATAAATAAATAAATAAATAAATAAAAGATGGGCCAAGCCAGGCATGGAGACAACTGCCTGTAATCCCAGCATTCATGAGGCTGAGGCAGGAAGATTGTCACCAACCTGGACCACAAAGGCCAGATTGAGGCCAACCTGGGCTACAAAGTGAGAGCAAGGCCAGCCTGGGCCACAAAACAGACGAAGGGGGTTGTGGGGAAAGGCAGGCGAGAGCCCCCAGTGAAGACCTCCGAGGCCTGCCACAAAAGTCCATCCACAGACAGCATCCCTCGCCGAGGGAGACACGACCAGCCTGGGGAATCTGGGGCCAGGTGGTCACAGCGGCTCCTTACCACCGAGGGTTGTGAGAGACAACAGGAAAACGGCAACCTCACGCAGAGCTAAGCCGCCGCCATCTGAGTGGCCACCTGGCCAGGGCTTGTCCACCCCATCTGGCCCTCAAGTGCCTACGGCCGAAGGCCTACGCCAGAAGTGCCTCAGTGGGTTTCAGGGTGCCGCGGGCTAGGAGCGGACTGCTGTCGTCACCCAAATGCAAGAGGCGGCAGACGGGGAGGCACGGCCGGGGGCGGACACAGCTCCCCCACCTGCAGAAGTCAAGCGGTCACTGTGACTTTGTGCCTCGGCTGTCCCAGCTGTTCGATGAGCACAAAGTCCACCGCCTGGGGCCAGACGGCATGAGGGAATCAGAAGCGCCAAGAGGGGCAGGGGCCTGCGCGGGAAGGTGCGATCAGCACCGGCTCCCATTCACCGCCTGCCCCTGCCTGGCCCGGGGCGGCCGGCTCCGCTGCCCTTGCTCTTCTCCACCCCTGCGAATACCAGCGGCTCCGGCCTGGGTCCCGGCGGTCTTGTCAGCAGCATTTCCTGCACAGCAGGGCCACCCTGCAGCTCTGAGCAAAGTGGCACAGCCACCACGCCTTCCACTTGGGGACAAACTATCCACCGCCTGTGCTGAGGTCACTTCCAGCTCAGCACAGCCTCCAAGCCTGAGCAACAACCCTGTGCTCCATGTAGAGACCTGCAGCCTGGCTTCACTGGAGTCCCCAGCAGTCTGCCACAAGCAGGGGCAGGGACATGGGGACCCCTAACTCTGACTGCAGAAAGGGAATATGTACCTCCCGCACAGCCCAGAGCCTCCTGAACCTGGGGACGGAACCGTCCGCTCACGTCAGCCTACAAGACAGACTCAGGAGGGAACTGTCCCTCTCCCGGTCCCCCAGCGTCCTCCAGGCCCAGAGCCCACGGTGACAGAGGAGCGTAGACTCAAAGCAAAGCGGCCTCTGAATGAGGCCTTAACCCAAAGCCCAAAAGCTCCAGGCCAGGCAGGTGAAGGGGGAGAAGTGGACGGGGCCAAATCTTGGGGAGTGTGAGAGGCAGAAGGGGCATCAAGCTCTGGCCTCAGCCCAGACCACAGGGAGCGCCTAGGGCAAGTCAGGGTCAGAGCTGGCATCCGAGGCTTGGGTTTTAGGGTTAGAAGCGCTGTCCATGTGCAGGGCACCTACAGGCCAAACCTGCTCTCTGCAGGCCTTCAGACCCAGAGCATCTCAGCAGGGAGAGAGGGTACTAGCAGTGCTGGGTGACAGGCAGTCCATCTATAGCACCCCACACCCACCAGCTCCCAGAGAGAAAACTGAGGCTCGGGCAGATGCCATGGTTTCCACACAACCCATCACACAGCCTGCAGAGAGGGAGCAGCCCAGACCCTTCTCCTTGCCAGCAACTGTGGCTTCGGGTTTCAAGAAACGACTTGTGCCTGGTATGGTGGCGCAGGCCTGTAATCCCAGCACTCAGGAGGCTGAGGCAGGAGGATTGTTTGGAGTTTGAGACCAGCCTGGGCTACAAAATGAGCTCAAGGCCAGCCTGAATTGCATAGTGAAACCCTGTCCCAAAAAGACAAAAAAAAAAAAAGAAATGGCTTCGTAAACTGGCAAGACACACACGTGCCAGAGATCAGCATTACCCTGTGGCTGGCAGAGGGAAGAGACCAGATGGACGGGCACAGAGAACCAGGAGGAAGTCCCCAACACGCCTGCCCTTCCTAGGGGTGCACGACCCTCTCCAATGCCACGCACCCAAGTGAGCAGACGCCTGCCTCAGGTGACAGGGAGGAAAGGGGCTGTGCAAGTGTGGCCGGGGCAGCCTGCGACTTCCGGCCGACAAAGTGAGACCACGCTTCCACACGATCTTGGCACGGAGAGCCGGGCGGCGGGGGTGCAGGGCGGCGAGGGTCCGGCGGGAGAGCATCAGAAGGTCGGAGAGAGGACCCGCGCACTTTCTGTGAGGCCGCCAAGTGCGACGATGCCACCAGCAGAAACGCAGGCATCCCTCCAGCTGCTGGAGGTAACGGGAGGGGACGGGAGCCGAAGCTGAGATGATGCGAGGTCCCCGAGGACGTCAGGGAGGGGTGCGGCAACCAGGTGGCCACGCCACAAGAGCGAAACCCCGGAAGGGCCCTGCCCACCACGGCCAACGCGAGGTTCCGGGGGTCCGAGGGCGGGAGGGAGGCGCCGACCGGATCTGACGGGTGCTGGGACTTAGGCAGGAGGAGAAGCGGCTCCTGCGGCTCCATGGGGAGCCCGAAGGGGGCTCCTACCTGTCCACCCTCCCAGGTACCCGGAACCGGACGAAGGACGAGGAGGCGACAGCGGCGCCGGGGCGCCTCTGGGATCCCGGCCCGCACTCACCCAGCGCCAGGCCGCAGGCGGCGCCCACGGCCGCGCGGAAGCGGTCCATCTGCGTGTCGCGCTTGCTGTCCGGCTCCCACATCACCTGGCACTCCAGGATCTCCTCGCGCCCGGGCGGCGCCCGCTCCGACATGGCTGTGGCGAGGGACGGGGACCGAGATCAGGCCGGCGCCAGGGACAGGGGGCCAGGAGTCGGGACTACGGGCGGGCGGACGAGACGAGGAGCGCACGGCACAAAACTCGACACTGAGCGCCTCTACACCCTGATGACCATGCCTCTCGGGGCCCACGCCCGATGCCACACCCCTAACAGCCACGCCCCCGCTGTAACCCTCCGCCTGCGCGCCCGAGAAAGGAGTGCCCTCCGCCCGCGCCTGCGCACTGGCGTTCAGCGCCGCGGACTCCCGCGCGTGCGCGTGCTTTTGCCCTGGAATCCCAGTACCCGCGGTGGGGTGGATGTCGTTATCCTGTGAGCGAGTCACGTGTGGGCAGGAGGGTCACACATCGTGTGTGCATTCATTCAGCAGTGACACGGCGTGAAGACTCAGGGCGGAGAGGCCAGAGTGTAGGCTCTTAAAGGAAGGGATGCATGCTGTGGAGAGAAAGCCCGCCGGCCGCTGCTGGGAAATCTTACCCTGCATGCCGGGCCCCTGAGTCTGGGTTCTCATTCCCAGCCCAGAATTTAGTGTATCTCGGTGTCGCCTGGAAAAGCATTCTGCCAGCTTGCAAGTGCACGAGCCTGGGGCAGGAGCCTGGTAAGGTCGCAGCCACTTAGCCAGACCCTGTCGTCCTGTGTCAAAATCAAAAAATTAGTCTGGAAGCTAGGTGTAGTGGTAGACGCCTGTTAAAAATAAAACAAAAACATGACGACGATTCATTGTGCACCTGTGTCAGCTCCTCGTGATGAATGTAATTGTTATATTCTGCAAACGTGGACTAATTAAAGAAGAAGTGAGCCAGGCATTGTGGCGCACGCCTGTAATCCTAGCACTCTGGAGGCTGAGGCAGGAGGACTGCCATGAGTTCAGGGCCAGCCTGGGCTACAAAGTGAGCTCAAGGCCAGCCTGAATTACACATCAAGACCCTGTCTCAAAACAAAAAAGAAAGAGAAAAGATTGGCACTGCTGCCCAGCCCCACTCAGGCCGGGCTCAGGCAGCTTCCCCTCTGCCCTGGATGCTGTGGAGCAGGGCACAGAAGCAGGGACAAGGTCCTGCATGGAGATCTGGCTGTCCCTAGCTCCTATTGGTGGCTTCATGTCTTCAGACCAAGTGGCCTGGGCCATGACAGGTAGCTGGTGATGTCCAAGGGTAGACACAAGGCCCCAGGGCAAGCAGGATGACCTCAGGTGACCACTGCAGGTAAAAGACCTTGCCAGCAAATTCTGCCACTCCATTTCCAGTGACTTAAGTGGTGACCATCACTGCTTACACAGCTATGTGCCCAGATGCAGGCCCAGAGGGTTTGCTGAGGTCTCATTGGTCAGTACCTAATCACATGCCTACGTCTGGGCCAATGACTGGCCCAGGATACAAAGGATCATCCTGATTGGTTTAGAGCTGTGGGTCTCTCTACCCAGGCAGGCATCCTGGAGGATGTACAGAGATGTCCCCAGCAGGAGGAAGAACTAGGCATTGTACTGCCCTTCGTCCAGAGCCCATCCATCTCTTGTGCAATATATCTTGAAATTGGTCAGGGTGGCATCAGTAATGTCAGCCGTCCCTCACTGACTAAAGAGATGACCATGGCAACCCCACTGTGTCTCCAAGCCTGGCCTGGGCCGTCACAGCTGTTGTACCAAAGCCTTCCTGTGTGCCCCACCAGCTGATCTTGCTTGTAGCAGGTGTGACCAAAAATAGGGTGAATACTTCAATTTTTAAAAAAATTTCAGCCAGGGATATAGCTCAGTGGCTTAAGTGCCTGCCTGGCAAGGGCAAGGTCCTGAGTTCCATTCCTAGTACCAAATAATTAAATAAATAAATAAATTACAGCCAGGCACATGCCTATAACTGCAGCACTCAAGAGGCTGAGGCAGGAGAATCACCTGGAATTCAAGGCCAGCTTGAATGATAGCGTGAGATCCTATCTCAAAAAAAAAAAAATTACAGTACAGGATACATTCCTACAAATCCCCTCACAATATTCCCCCTGGACTTCAAACACGTTCATCCCGTCATTCCTGACACTTCCTGCAGCGGCTCTGGGGTCCTGTTTCCTGAGCATGTTTAGTTGCGCTGGCCTGGCTCCCTTGACATCCTGAATTGATTCAAAGCGTTCCCTTTCATGGGCAGTTTGACCACAGGGAGGAGCTGGAAGTCTGGGTGCCAGGGCGGTGCGTGAGGACACACGTACGTTTTGACGAGACTGCCTTTGTACTGGATGGCTCACGGCCACGCTGTTCACTGTATTTTTTATCACACTGGGTGATCAAAAATTTGTACTGGGAATGAACCCAAGGCCTTCACCCTGTGTTACATCCTCACCCCTTTTTGATTTTTTTGAGATGGGGCTTCGGGAAGTGTGTAAGTTGCCTAGACTGGGCTCAAACTTGCAGCCCTGCCCCAGCCCCCACCAGAGTGCCGGGACGGTGAGCATGCACCACCACGCCCACCTTAAAGCTGAATTCTTAAAGATCACAGCACGTGCAAGAGAACACGAGACTGTAACACGGAGACTCCCAACGAGGTTCGGAAAGGAAAACAGTTTAAAGCTCCTCAGCAAGACCGGGGTCTTTCGGGTCTGTCCCTGTACATGCGCATGCGTGTGCGCAACTAGCGGCTGGACAAGCGTTGCACTTCCCCTTCGTCCTCTCCGGTGCTGGAAAGGAGGGTGCAGGCAAAGCGAAGTGCAGCCTGAGAAGGAGGCTGGGACCTACCTCTCCCCAGTTCCCTGCAGGGCCTGGCTCTGGCTGGCGGCCAAGCGAGGAAGCAGCGCGACTCCGGTGACTGTGGGGGATGTGAACCCCGCTGCTGGGCCCGGTCCACAGGACTTTGCGCCCCATGAGGCCCGCTGTGTTGCCACGTGGATCCCCTCGGCCCGAGCAGGTGGCGCTGGCCTGGGTGCCCCCGTGAAGCCCAGCGTCCTCTGAGGAATCTGCGCTTGGTGTGGCCGTTGATCGGCAGATCTTCCGCAGAGGTGCCTCCCTCAGCGAGGACCGGACGCCCAGGGCCCCACAGAGGGCCACCCCACGCAGGGACAGAGCCAGAGGTGGCCCCGGAACTTGGGGCCAGGCAAGTAGCCAGGCCAGTGGCCAGGCCCACAGCTGTGCGAAACTGCAGGGCCCCGATTTGAGAGTGAATCTCTGGAGGTTTTCATTTGTTCGTTTTGGTGGTAGGATTCGAACTCAGGACCTTGCACTTGCTTGTGCCTCTGAGTTACGTCCCCAGTTCCTGAATCTCTGTTTATTGTGAAGCCTGGAAGCGGGAAAGTGTTGAAGATGGGGCGGGGCCCTAACGCCAGCGCTGCTCCAAGCTGCCGCAGTGGATAGCCGATAAGATCTGCATGGGAATTAAGATACTGAATCGGCAAGGTTTCTAGACACGGAGCCAAACATGGACAAACACAGGGTACACGGGGCGTACACAGCCAAACATGGAGCCAAACACAGCCGGGTACAGGGAACAGAGAGCACCTCGGTCCCATTCGTGTCTCACCTCCCAGTACACCACCTGGCCTGGCCACAGCAGCCCTCTGTCCTCACACCCTGACTGCACTACCTCTGCCTCCCGAGGACTCGCTCTGGTTCAGATGTGTCCCCTCAGGGAAAGGGAACTTAATCCCCACAGGGACAGTTGGGGAGGAGGGGCCAAGGGGGGCGACCATGTACTTCCTGTTGCCTGGGGCTCACCACTTCCTGGAAGAAATAAGTGCATTACTGGACAGGAAGGAGGGAACAAGGGGAAGGGGTGTGTGTGTGGGCCGTGGGGGATGAGTGTGACCCACATGCATTAAAACCCTCCCCAAATAGGTGAAATTGCCCAGGGAGGGTGGGCCGGGGTAACTGGGGAGGTGATAAAAGTATGTCATGCCTGTGTAAAAACTTGCCATGGCTACCTTAACATTACAGCATACCACTTCCCTACTGACAAGAACATCTCACAAGCAAAAAGAAATCTGTTCTTTAAAAGCTACCCGGTTTCAGGTATCCTACATTTTTTATTTTTTATCTTTTTTCAGACAGGGTCTCGCTATGTAGTGCAGGCTGGCGTTGAACTCATGTTGACAACCCTCCTGCCTCAGCCTCCTGAGTGCTGGGATTACAGGCATGCATCACCACGCTTGCACAGGTATCATACTGTAGTGGCATTAAATGGACCAAGAGACTGAAGAGAGCAGGCGGAGGGACTCCCAGCAGGGCTGGATTCTCCTCCGCCAGCACCTTCCCGTGTCTGCTCTCAGCCGGCTAAGCCTTGTCTGACCCCAGGAGCCGCGGTGCACCCCATTGGCTCCTCCCTTCTTCCGGCCTGCACCTGTCCCTACAGACGTGGAGCTGGCGGAGGCTGAGGCCGGAGCTGACCAGACAGGAGGCAGCGCTGCCGCTGCAGGGCCTGAAACTGTCTGGAAACTTGACCCGAGGTGTCCAACCTCGGCCTGGCTCCTTTAAGTCACTGTGGAAGTCACATCTCCAGTGTGGGGCCTCCTGGACCCTCTGCCCAAGTGGGCCCCCTACCCCCAGGATTGAACCCAGGGCCTTCACACGGAGCTACAGCCCCAGACTGTCTTCTTTTCGTCTGTTTTCCTCTTCTTTTGATTTTTTCAAGACACAGTCTCTGTGCATAGTCCAGGCTGTAGTCCAGCAATCCTGCCTCAGCCTCCTGAGTGCTGGGACTGTGGGCTCCTGTCAGCCCATTCATTCTTTTCCCATCTGTGTGCTCCCCTCCCCCATCTTTCCTTAAATCTGCCAGCCTAAAGCAAACTTGAGAGAGAAGGTGAAGAGGAAACGCCCATGTTTTTCTGTCCTGCCTCCTTAAATTGGTCTCCAACCAGAAAGAACCTAAATTCAGTCATTCACCAGTTTGTTGAGCACCAACTATGTGCCAGACACTGCTTTAGTTCTGGAATAACAGAACAAATTAGCACAGGGGTGTGGTGACTCATGCCTGTCATTGCAAGTACTCATGGAGGCTGAGGCAGGAGGATGGCAAGTTTGAAGACAGCCTGGACAAGTTAGCAAGACCTTATCTAAAAATAAAATTTAAAAAAAGCTGGAGACGTAGCTCAGCGGTAGGGCAGTTGCCTAGCAGGTAGGAGGCCCTGGGGTCCACCCCCACTACTAAAACAAAGAGAAACCACTGCTCACAGGAAGCTAGAGTGGAAGAGTCAGGGACATGGATGGATAATAGAATTTATGTTTAGGATTCCACATTACAGACAAGATTGGGTACGTTCAGGGTGGTATGGCTGTTAGGATTCCACATTACAGATGTGAATATATATAATTTCAATTTTATAAAGGAAGAAGGAGAGAAGAAATCATGGAAACAGGTCCATGCAGGTCTCTTTAATGAAGGAACAGAAGCTGACAGCTAAATAAAAAGCCCCCATCCCTCTGCTGCCCTCTGGGGTGAACCTTCTGGCGGGTAGAGCAGGTGCAAAGACCCTGGGGCTGCCACCTTAGCAGCAGTAATCACGTTGGGTCTCAGCAGGCCATGGAGTAAGAGCATAGGGTTTCCCTCAGAGTGTGCTCAGATGTCTGGTGCGTACTGAAGGGGCAGGTGATATAACCTGATATTCTTTTTTTTTTTTTTTGGCGGTACTGGGGATTGAACTCAGGACCCTGCGCTTGCTAGGCAGGCGCTTATTCCACTGAGCTATATCCCCAGCTCCATAACCTGACATTCTTAAAGGATTATTCAGGCTGCTGTGCACCCACACACTAAAGTTGGGTTTGGGAGTGAAGGTGGCCTGGGCGAGGAGACCTGCAGAAGTTCACATAAGGGAACCTGGTGGGGTGGCCCATGCCTGTCATCCAGGCACTCTGGGAGGCTGAGGCAGAAGAGTGGCAAGCTTGAGCCCATCACAGGCAACTTAGTGACTTAGCGGGACACTGTCTCAAAGTAAAAAAGGGCTGGGGGTATAGCTGCGTATAATGGCCCTGGGTTCAATCCCCAGCACTGCCAATAAAATCAGTGCAATAGGTTTGCATGGGGTACTGCGGTGGCTTGGACAGCGCAGCCCGTGAGCAGAGGAGGAGGTGGAATGTACTCACGTCCTCCCTATAGCTGCAGATCTGTGGCCTCTGCACAGGTGTTCCAGCCTAGGAAGGGCCACAACCTCAAGGTGCTCAGGGCGACAGTGGTGGGCCGCACTGCTGTCTAGGTGGGGAGGGGCTGCAGCCTGGGCTGGGCAGTCAAATTCTAGCTCCAACCCACCTCCCCTTCGCACAGGACAGAAGAGGCCGCGGGGACACACAGACCGGGCAGACAAGGAGCAGCAGGGCAGAGGCTGGGCACCGCGGATGCCCAGCTTCCCAGGCAGAGGCCAGGTGTGGGAGTGCAGCTCTGTCATCCCAGCACTTGGGAGGCTGAGGCAGGAGTATCGCCACAAGCTCCAGGAAAGCTCCAGGCCAGTGTGACCCTGTCTCAAACAAAAAGGTAAAGGGCTCCTTGGAGCCAGAGTCTTAGCCTGGGCCCCTGCATTTCTCAGGCTGAATGATTTTTCTTGGCCTCTATTATGCAATTGCATCAGCCCTTTCCCCTGCACCCCAGGCATTGTGGAAATTGGGCAGCTGCCACTACCCGTGGCCAAGGGCACCTGAAAGGGTGTTGCAAAGTTCATCTCCCCAGCAGCGGCGATGAGGCCACATAGCAAAGTCCGCACCAGAGAGAGGAGGAGAAGGTGACAGTGATGGTAAGTAGCAAGCAGGCTGCAGAAGCGCAGGCCCCAGAAGAGCAGGAGCAGCATTTGGCCACGTAAGGAAAGGCCACTGCCAGGAACCCCCTGTACAGCATGTTTCAGGGACACAGGGGCTGGAGACTTGAGACACAGGAGGCTCAGCAACATCAAAGGGCCTTTGGGGTTTGGCTTTGCAGCGCTGGGGATGGAACCCAGGGCCTTTGCACCTGCTGAGTGAGTGTACGCCACACTGATTCCACCCAGGAAAAGAAAAGAGATGGCTTTAGGCAGGGACTTAGAAGAAATTTGTCAGGGCCAGGGATTTAGCTCAGTGGCACAGCATCCACCTGGCAAGTCCAATTCCTGGTACAAAAGAAAGAAAGAAAGAAAGAAAGAAAGAAAGAAAGAAAGAAAGAAAGAAAAACAAGAAACTGGTCAACACTTACTAAGCTGGGTGTTGAGCACAGAGTGTACATTTATTATTTTGTGAGATATATATATACCATATTCATATAGTCTTTTAGGGCTTGGGGTTTTTTTTTTCTACTACCGTACTGAGCTACACTCCCAGGCCTTTTTTATTTATTTTGAGACAAGGTTTCACTAAGTTGCCCATGCTGGGCTCCAAACTGTGATCCTCCTGCCTCAGCCTCATAGAGCCCTGGGATTATAAGCGTGCGCCACCACGACGGGTTTACATTCAGTCCCCACCGGCTCCAAACGTTTCACAAATCACAAAGCTAAATCAAAGCAGGGGCCCTAAACCGATGATTCTTGTGACTGTTTTACTTCTCCATGCCTGCGACGAAAAATGAAAACAAACACAAAGTCCATCCAGGGGGAGCAGGTCGGTGTGGTCTGTACCCTGCAGCTCCCTCGGAAGCAGTAAGGCCAGAAGGCCTCAGAGAGGAAAGGAAGGCAGCCGGCGAGCTGCAAGCAGGCTGCATGAGGCTGCAGAAATACCCAGCACCTGCTCTGCAGGAACTGGGGGCTGAGGAGGCAGGAAGGATGCTCCCCTCGGCGGGTGCGGCCCATGCACACCTCCGTTTGGCTCCTCCAGGCCTTCATGCTCTGTTCTTGTGTCCGTGAGCTTGCTTACTGTGCCTAGAAGCCAGATACACTCGTTCCACTGCGGGCGGTGGGCCCGGGCCTGGGGAACCGGATGCTGTGCTCCACTGCCACACCCAGGAGGGCCGAACTCAGTGACTTCTACAGGCTGTGCGCTCGCCACTGTGCCCATAAGTGGCCCGGCTCCGCCTGACCTGCAGCTTGAGGTGGGGGTGCAGGCCTGGCCCTGAGGGCACTCTGTAAACACCTGCACCCTTTGCCATCGCTCTCTGAGAGTGCTCAGGGGTGCCTGAGCACAGGGCCAGCCCCAGCCTGCTTCCCAAAGCTGCGAGGCCCCCACGGGCACAGAGCTGGGGATCTCAGGCACCCAGCCTGGGGAGCTGTGACCTCGAGGTGCCTGAGCATGCGGAACAGATGCGGGCTGGGGTCCAAACGTGCAGTGTTCCCCTCGCCCACCGGGGCACAGGTAGCCCCTGCTCCACAGAGCCTTGGTGAACTGCAGAGGCCTTGGCTGCGGAGGACTAGGAGCTTGCCCCTGTCACCCACCTTTCATCACCTGGAAGCATCCTTCATGCCTCCTGTCCAGGCAAAAGGGGGCCACATCCGGGACCCTGAGGCTGAGGAGCTCAAGCGTGGTGTCGCATGTCTGTGGTGGGCGTTTGTTTCAACATCTTGGGCAATCAAAGCCCTTTATTTCCTTGTTTATGATAGGTTTAGTAATTTCTAGTTTCGCAGTCCATTCCCCTGGGTGCTAAGAATCGAACTCCGGGGGCTCACACATGCTGAGCCACCTCCCCAGCCCTTTCTGTTTCTATTATTTATGTTTTTTGCCTTCCAGGGATTGGAACCTGGGCCTTTAGACCCAGTTACATACATCCTCAGCCCTTTTTCCCTTCTGAGACCAAGGTACCACTAACGGGCTAAATTGCACAAGCTCAGTGAACTTGCACTTTACCTGCCTCAGCCTCCACAAATGCTGAGATGACAGGCGCGTGCCACTAGTCCTGGGTTTATTTTTCTCTTGAGAGAGGGTCTCCCTAAATTCCGTGGTTTTCAATTTAGTGATCCTCTTGCCTCAGCCTACCCAGGAGCTGGGATTATAGGCTCCCACCACCACACCAGGCAGTGCTGTCGTTTTTTACTGTTTTAGGTTAATTTATTCCTTAGGATGTTGCATGACCACGAATTTGTGGGCAGAGCTCTTAGCAGAAGGAAACCCCTCTACACAGAGGTTTCCGAGTTTTCGCCCTCCCGGCCCCGCCCCTCTCCAGGCCCCGCCCGGGTACCGAAATTCCGCTCACCTAGACAGTGGCGGCGGAGGGATCTGGGGCACGCGTACGCGCCACAGACTACTCGCGCGGTGATTGGCTGGTGGAGAACTGGCCCCACATCAGCCCAGCCGCAGTGTCGGGGCGGGCTGGCCTAAGCGCCAACCAATCGCATTATGTTCCAGTGCGCGGCTGCGCCTCTCAGCCAATCCGAAAGACGATCCTGGAAAGGGCGTTCCCAATGGGAGCGGGGCATTGGGGCGGAATCACCCTTCGCCCTGGTAGGCCCGGCACCGTCACCTTGACGACTGGAGGGTGATTCGCCCCCACCCTGGCAGGCGTCGGCGCCCTCGGAGGCGCTCACCCTAAGCCCTAGGTCGTGACCTCCGAGTCACGCGGGTGGCGGGCTCGGCGCGTGGAGCCCCTGGAAAATGTTTATTCATTATTTACACATCCAGATGTGTGTATTGAGCTCGGAGTCTGAACCAGACTCCATGCATTGGGACTCAGAGGATAAAGAGCGGGAGAAAGGAACAAACCTGTGGGACAAATTAGTTAACTGCCCCGAGGTGCTAATCACAGGCCGCTCAGACAGGGGCCGGCGCGGGGTGAGGTGAGGACCCAGCAGGTCCTCAGCACGACTTGAGCCCGGCAGGCATTACTGGGCAGCCGAGCATCTTGCTGGTGAGCAGACCTTTGTGTCGCTCCAGTGTGTCGTAACCTGCCGGGCCAAAGCCAAGGAAACACGGCCACTTTGCGGCATAGGGATCCGGTCTCCTGTGCACGTGGAACAACACTAATACAGACTTCAGTACTAACCAAAGATTCAGGTATTTCCCCTGGGGACTGTGCGACAAATCCCCTGAGCTAAGGAGTCTGTTCTAATACGCACCCTTACTGCCACATGCAGCACATGGCACACACCTATAACTTGGCTACTCAGGAGGCTGAGGCAGGAAAGTCACCAAGTGCAAGGTCAGCTAGGGCAATTTAGCAAGACCCTGTCTCAAAAAAGATGGGGGGCCCGGGGATATAGCTCGCTGCATAAAGCCTGCGTTCAATCCTCAGTATGACAAAAACAAAAGAATCAAGCTTCGTCATCCTGAAGCCACACATGCACATACTCATTCAGTTGCTGTAAAGTTGGTTTCAGGTTTTGTGAAAAAGTTGGAGATGAAATGAACAGCCCACCTGCAGAGCAGAGGCAAAACAGCGTTTCCCACTGGATGGGCGCAGGGGCCAGGCAGTGGTGCAGTTATCTCAGCACGGCAGGACTGAGGGAAGGAAACAGCATGGGAAGCATGTGCTGCTGGTCACCACACGTTTCCCTACACCTTTAATGTCCATCAGTAAGAGGACAGCATGGAGCAAGTGTATAGCTAGGAAATGGGGTCCTCCGTGGCCATGCAGAAAAGGACCAGCTGGCTGAGAGGCATGCAAAAGCCAACAGCAGACCCGGATTCAGAAAGTGTGTAGGGGTGGTGTGCACAACCTGCTCGCCATCATTGAGGGGTCCCTAAGGCCATGGCAGGGGCCGGTGCCCAGCGGCCCCTGGGCCAGGCGGGAGACTGTGTCTGCTTGACTCCAATCTGTGGCCTTGAATTTCACAGTAAACCCCTTATCCAAATAAGATCAGTCAATGACCCCGGGTAGTACTGAGTCTTACCTATTTTACATGGCCAGCCTTATGTATATCTTTTTTTTTGGTACTGGGAATCCAACTCAGGACCTTGTGCTTGCCAGACAGGCACTTGTGCCACTGAGCTCTATCCCTGGCCCCACATAGCTGGCCTTAAACTCACTATATGTCAAAAGCTGGCCTCAAACTCCTGATTATCCTCCCGCCTCAGCCTCCGGAATGCTGGGATTACAGGTGTGAACTACATATCTAGCTGAACAAGCATTTTTCTTTCTTTCTTTTTGAGACAGGGCCTCACTATGCAGTTCAGGCTGGCCTTGAACTCACTTTGTAGCCCAGGCTGGTCTCAGACTCAAAACACTCCTCCTGCCTCAGCCTCCCCAGTGCTGGGATTACAGGCGTGCGCCACCACGCCAGCTCACTTTTTTTCTATACTTACAAACTGTAAACCCAGCACTCTGAAGGCTGAGGCAGGAGGATCTTTGTTTAAGGCCAGCTTGGAATACACAGCAAGACCAAGTCTCAAACAGAAGCACTCCTCCAAAGCCAAGTGCCATTTGTTCTGCCTTTGAGGGGTGGCATGACAAGAGTAGGCTGAAGGCCAGGTTCCCTGAGGACTGACTGACCTTGGGCCAAGTTTCCCAACTTGAGGCCAGAGGCATCTGGCTGCTGTGCTGCGGCATTATCCCTTCTTGGGAGTGACCAGGCAGCGTCCTCGAGCCGGGCTGGCAGAACCAAGGAGAACCAGTGTTGCCATCCTGGGGCACTGTTTCCCAGCCTCCTTAGTCCATCGACCCAGGCTTTGAAGGCCCTGCCTCACCTATGCATCTCTCTGCAGCCCAGGGACAGGAAGGGCTCTGTCCTCACCTGCCTGAGGTCGTGGGGACCATGGTCAATGTCTGGCCACCGCAAGGTCCAGGACACAGGACAGTTTGGTGCAAATGAGTGTCTGGGAAATTTACTAAGACCCTGTCTCAAAATAAAAAATAAAGAATGGGGTAAGAACAGAGCTCAGTGCACTGGGTGTGGTGGCGCACACCTGTAACCCCGGCACTCAGGAGGCTGAGGCAGGAGGATTGGTGAGTTTGAGGCCAGCCTGGGCTACACGGTGAGTTTAAGGCCAGCCTGAATTACAGAGCAAGATCCTGTCTCAAAAAACAAAACCTAGAACATCGCTCAGTGAAAAGTGCCTGGGTTCAGTCAAAGAAAGAGAGAAAGGTAAGGAGAGGAAGAAGGAAGGAAGGAAAAGAGATAAGCCAGGCGCTATATCCTCAGTCCTTTAAAAAACATTTTTTTGGAGATCTTGAGACAGGGCCTCACTAAGTTGTTTAAAGTGGGGTTAAACTTGACATCCTCCTACCTCAGCCTCCACTGTGTGCCACTTGCACTGGGCTGCAAAAAAAAATTTTTAAATACATTTCTCAAGCATCACAGATCACTTATTTGGCTAACTTTGTTAACCATGAAAGTCTATTCGTAGCCAGGTGTAACCCCAGCACTCAGGAGGCTGAGGCAGGAGGATTGTCTTGAGCTCAAGGATGGCCTGGGCTACATAGCAAGATCCTATCTTAAAAAAAAAAAAGGTTTTTTTAATTTTTAAAACCAGGTTATTCAGTTTTAGCTGGCAACCTTACCTCCCACTGAACACCTAAATTTAAGATTTTATGAGTCTTCTCAGGTTGGGGCACAAAATCATAGAAATCACCATTACCTGTCTAAATTTGGGGAATTCCCTCAATGCCTGGCTGAAGTGATGAGATAGAGAAATTCACAGAACATAGAAGCACACAAAAGCAATAATAAGTGAATAAAAAAGGAGTCCATACAATAAAGTTACAATAAACATTTATTAAGCAATAATTTCACAATAGTTTAATTCTGTTCTGAAATCAATCTACAAATATCTCTACACAACACCAAAGCCAGTGATTTAATAAATAGGAGGGATGGATAGATCTCTCTGCAAAAACATAAGCCCGATGCATTTATATCTATGTATTTGTGAACCAGGTTCCCCAGGCTCTCAGACTACAGTGCACACACACACATATCTCACACACAAGCACACATACACCCCACTACACTCCATCAGATGGCTTTATATTGTGTCGAATTAAGCACTATATAAAATTTATAACCAGATACACAAAACAGGAACTGAATCAGGAATACACTGTTGGTATCGGGGACTGCACCACACGAAGATGAGCTAAGAATAGGGAGACAGCCACTTTGTGGGTCTGGTGTGGGCACCGATCACTGTCACAAGAAATCCACGGAGAGACACGAGGTGGAGACAGGGAGCAGGCATGCAGGTGCGGAGCCCACAGGGCGACCGCAGCTTTAGCTCTGCACAGAGGACATTGGCATACAGGCCAGTGGCTGCGGATGGCGCATGTGACATCGGCTGTCACTGAGCGGAAGCAAGATCGCACAGGTGGAGCAGGGTGTTCATAGCAGGCTCGGGCTCCATGCAACGGGCCGATGGACGTCCACGGACAGGCGCAGGGCCCTGTGTCCCAGCTGCAGAAAGCCCAGGATTTGTCATCCACAAGTGAGGAGCAAAACCCAAATGCTGGTGGGCAAAAGGCTGTCGGGTGGGTGGGTCCACATTCTAAGAGGGCTGCAGGCCCAGCCGAGTGAAAGAGCAGAGCTCCGCCTTCAGGCTCAAGCCCAGCTGGGCAGGGTGTGGTGGTAAGCCTACAATCCCAGCTGAGACAGGAAGGTTGTTGTGAGTTCAAGACCACCCTGGGCTACAGAGTGAGCTCAAGGCCAGCCTGAACTGCACAGGGAGACCTTGTCTCAAAAAAAGAAAAAAAAAAAAAGTAACAGCTGGGATGGGCATGGCAGTGCACACTTGTGATCCCAGCACTTGGGAGGCTGAGGCAGGAGAATGGTGAGTTGAAGCCCAACCTGTGTACTCAGCAAGACCTGTCTGAAGATGAAAAACTAAAAAGGGCTGAGGATGTAGCTCAGCAGGGAGGCCCTGGATGCGACTGCCAGTACTGCAAAAGAGTAGGGGGGCAGCCAACACCCAGAGGGGTGCAGAAACTGGCTTTTGGGGAAATCAGCAGATTCAAAACCCTCCAGAAGTCACTGCATGTCACCCATGAGGCAGCTGCCACCCATTAGACAGGTGGCAAGGATTTATAAGCAGCCAAGGTGACAGCAGGACTGGTATAGGGCTGTGCATCTGGGCTCCCACGCACAAGGTATCACCTGTGTCCTTAGGCCCCTGGGGGCCCTGACACAGTGCCCTCAACACCTGGGCAAGCTGAACACAATTCCAAGGCAGGGGCAGGACCTGGTGACCCCGTCCCCTCTGGGGGGCACACAAATCCCACACACAACCTCCCTGGCACAGAGCTGCAGCTGCCCTGCCTGGTCTCACTGGCACCCAGCAAGGACGACCCTGCCTGTCACCTAGTCACCTTCTCTTCCCTCTGAAAGGCCCCTCCCATCTTCAGCACTGAGGGGTGGCTCTGCGGCCTTCTGGGGACCTGTGGCATTTGCCACTCACACGGCACTATCACTGGACCTTCATCCCCAAAGCCTGGACACAGGGCACGGGTCGAGGTGGTCTGGGCCAGGCCTCCGGGTGACACAAGGGCCATCGCTCTTCACACTAACCCATCCAGCCACACAGGTGGCCTGGGGTTGGCCTCTTGGCTCTGAGGTTGTTTCCTGCAGTTGGTAGAGTGAGTATTGACTCAGAGATGGAAACACAGATGTTAACACTGAGTAAGATCTTTTAAATACTGGTCCTTAATGAAGTACAACAGATCCGAGGGCATTGGCATCCAGATGTTGTGATGCCACCATCAGGAGGTGTATAATTTACAGAAATATATTATACAGCCCTGAAGACAGCAGAAGGGTGCTCTTCCAGATGGGCTATGGTACAAAAATACATTTTTCCACGTACAAAAGAACAAAGAGATGGGGTGGAGCAGATACCTACAAGCCTCTGTGGGATGGAGGAGAAAATCCTTAACTATTTGGGGCTCAGAATACACCCAAAGTGAAATGTATGCATTAAAAAACATTCCAAAGCCCAGCATCTGGATTTCTATCAGAACTTCAAACACTGTTCCACCCTGAAGTGGTTTTTATAATGAACAGTGGGTCCATTAAAAATGAAGGCATCTTGCTCGGGTGTGGTTTGCACACCTGTGACCCCAGCTACACGGGAGGCTGAGGATGCAGCAGTGCACACCTACAATCCCAGGATTCGGGAGGCTGAGGCAGGAGGATGCCTGCGAGTTTGAGGCCAGCCTGGGCTATACAGTGAGTTCTCACTGCATAGTGAGACTGTCTCAAGCAAAGATAAGATTCATCTGTCACACAGAACCAGACATGGGTCCAACCCAGACATCATTTGCTGGAGACTCCAACATGCACCTCAACAGCAGAAGCTCAGAAGCACCCTCCGAAACCAGGGGTTCCCATCTGTAACCAAAGGTAGCTCTGTACTGTGCCACCCCAGGTGCTGGCAGCCAAGCCCCACCAGGTCAGCAGGGGAGGAGCGCCCGGCCTGGTCCTAACAAGGTGACACACAGGGTCCTGACCTCACTGCCTTGTCCTGTAGAAGCCAGGCTGATTTCCCAATCAGTCCCTACCCAGCCCTGACCCAACATCAGACAAAAAGCAGCTACCACAGCCACTGTCAAAATCCCAGGGAAACCACGCAGGGCTCCACACACACTGCTCCCGAGGAGATCATAAAAGCAGCCACAGACTTGATTTTTCTGAGACAGGTCTTCAGCTCACAGTGAACTTCCTGCTGTGACCTCCCAAATGCTAGGGTCACAGGCTTGTGCCCCCTCACCCAGCAACAGACCTGCAAATGGAATCAGCTGCGACTGCTTATTTTCATTTATGGTCCTGAGCCAACTAACAAAATGGACAGAAAAAAAAAAAAAAAAAAAAACCAGCTGGGCACGGTGGCACACACCTGTGAGCCCAGCACTCGGGAGGCTAAGGCAGGAGGACTGCTGAATTTGAGGCAAGACCTTGTCTCAAAAAACCCTCTCACTCCTGCTTTCCCATGGGGGCCTGGCTGGCAAACGTCAAACCCAGACACCAGGCTTGATTCCTCAATGACCTCTAGACTGACCCTGGAAACTCTTGGCATTGAATCCCAAAATGTAGCTTAGCCCTGTCCCTGCACATTCCTCTTGGAAATGTCAAGGTTGAGGCAGGATGGCACAGGCCTTAGAGCAACACTGTGGGAGGCTGAGGCAGGGGGATCTCAAATTCAAGCCCAGCCTGGCCAACTTGGCAAGACTCTGCCTCAAAAGGGCCAAGGATGGAGCTTAGTGTGGAGGCCCTGGGCTCAGTCCCCAGCACAGCAAAGCAAAACCAAAGCCGATGACCGAAACCAAACACAAAGCCTACATCAAACTACAGAGGAAAGAATAATTTGGAGTGCCTAGAAACACAGTGGGCAAGGCCTTAGAGGGAGACCCCAGGATCTAAAAGACATTGGGTCGTGTCCCCAAGCCCAACTGTCCACATTTTTTATTTTGGTTTGCTTTTTGAAACAGGCTCTTGCTATGTCATTCAGACTGACCTTGAACTCATGGTGAGTTCTGCCTCAGCCTCCCCAGTGCTGGGATCACAGGCCTGTGCCACCGTTCCTGGCACCAACCGTCCACATTTATAAGTGATAACATTCATTAACTGAGTCTCCACCAAGCTGAGGTGACATAAGCCAGCGCCCAGCTTGGCGACGAAGGCCACACACAGGGACCCCACCCACCATTACACGTTCCTAAGAGCAGCCATCAACACGCTCCTCCCCCGACGGGAAATTCTAACTCGACCCCATCTGCCTTTATTTAAAAACCTTACAAAAGATGTATTTAAATGTTTGAAAAATTAACTTTATGTTCTATGCACAGATAAATTTCTCCAACTGTACAGCCCATAGGGTTCTATTCTTTAAAAAATGTTCTGCCCAGGGCCGCCCCCTGGCGGTGCGGGGCGGCACTGCGCCACCGTCGCGGTGTCCCTTGGATGCTGCGGTTCCCGCGCGGCTGGAAACACCCTCACCAGGCGCCCGGCTCACTAGCTGCCGTTTATTAAGATCGCTTGGGGTTTGGTGGTGCCGGCTTCTTCCTCCTCTTCTGTTTTCTGGGCGCGCGTGTGGGTGCGGGTGGGTCCAGCCGGCTGGCTGACCTTCATTTGTCCTTGGGGCGGTCCAAGCTCTCCAGCACTCTGTTGAGGCGGATGTTGAGCAGCCGGACCTGGTTCTCCAGGTGCTCTAGCTTCTCCTCCACGTTGGGGCTGCCGGGCACGCCAGGGCTGCTGCTGCGCCAGTAGAAACCCATGGGCCCCGTCATGAAGTAGACGGCGACCACCAGGCACAGAGGCAGCACGGCATTCTCAGGCTCACCCTCGTACTTGTGCAGGATGTACATGCAGGACATGGAGAACAGCACCACACGCACAATCCAGAAGAAGCGGCCGAACATCAGGTGCAGGGCACTGAAGGTGAACCCCAGGGTCAGGGACAGGAACCAGTAGGCCAGGAGGACGACGCCGACCAGCAACAGCGCCCGGGCCGGGCTGTTGGACACCGAGGCAGGGCTCAGGTACTGCAGCAGGTTGGACACTGCAGGACAGAGCAGAGGACAGGCCATCAGGTTGGTGTGCACAAAGTCCTGGGCACCCCCATGAGACCCCCTGCTGTGTCCAAGAGCCAAACACCCTGTGTCCACCACAGGCACAGTCTGCAAACTGTCCTCCGATTTCCATAAACAGAACACTCAATGCCAGCCTCCTGCACAGCCATCTGAGTGGAAGGAATTTCCCAGGCTCCCTTGCAGCTAAATATCTAGGTTAAAGGAACTTCCCAGACTCCCTTGCAACTATATAGCTCACTTCGGGCCGAGGAGAGGTGACTAGAAGTAGCTTTGAGGAATGTAGCGGGAATGAGCCCTTTAACTCCTCGTGTTTACCTCCTGCACTGTGGATGCAATGGCTAGAGCTGGAGCAGCCACCTTGTGCCGTGAAGGAAAGGAAATTACCTATCAGCAAGAAAGAATGTCTCTGTCTTGGGGGCACTGGGCAGCAGAGCTGTCATCATGCCTGACCAGCTCTCTGTGAACCGTCACTACTAGGAAATAAACTTCTATCTTGGCTAAGCCACCGTTACCTGAATCTCAGTCACACCTGGATTCCATATGGGAAATAGAGTGAAGAGGAGGGTGTCTATGTGCCAAGCCCAAGGGCATTTTGAAAAGTTGAACGAAGAATCAAGGGAATATTCCTGAAAGCACCCACGTCAGAGCTGCACATCCCGGCTCCCTCGGGGCCTGCAAGCCAGGGCCACCACAGGCTGAGACACAGCCATATCCATGGGGCTCGCAGTGACTGTGACCACAGGGTGGCAACTCAAGCTGGCCCTGGTGTCCCCTGGCAGGTGAGCATAACCACCCTTGGCCTGTGTTGTCCCTGGCTGCTCTCCGCTGGAAGGCCACTGTCACCTTCCCCTGTTTATAGGAGCCATGGAGCATGCCTGTAATCTCACTCAGGAGGCTGAGGTAGGAAGACTGCCAGGAGTTCAAGGCTAGCCTGGGCTACATAGTGAGTTCCAGGCCAGCCTGAAAGATACAAGGAGACTCTGTCTCAAAACAACCACAACAACAAAAAGATAAATGTCTGCCATACGCCTATCACAAAGCAGCACAGGGCTGCTGTGAGCCTGGGTGAGCCCAGGGACTCACGTCCTATTCCTCCCATGCCGCTCTGGCCTCGGGGGTCTCCCTCGTAATCCCCACCCTGAAAATGCCCAATAGGAGCACAGGCTGCACTCACTGCCTCTGTGCATACGTCCAGGTGTGCGTGCAGCTTTGGGAGGGCATCTTGGCCCAAACCCTACAGAGTGACACAGACCCCGGAGGCCGAAGCCAGGAAAAGCCCTCCTCCGGGGAGCATGTCGCCTGTCACCCAGGTGTCACCAGGAAGCCGCCATGCTCTGTGGCCATCACCCCAGGCCGCTCATGTCCGGCACCGGCCGGCGCCTCAGGCTCGCTGGTCAGGAGGGGGACACTGGCTGGGCTTTGCCGGGCTGGGGCTGGGGCTGCCGGACTCAGCTGCACACAGCTGGCAAATCCAGACCAGGTGCCAACTCAGCCTCGTGCCCAAGGGCTGGTGGTCCCAAGCGACAGTGGTACTGTGAGCACACAAGTGTACCCCCCTCCCCTCACCCCACTCCCGTGCAGCTGGCACCCAAGGCTCACTGGAAGCCTGGTCTCTCCTCTGAAAGAGGAGGTTGTCAGCTTTGGGGGACCCCTGGTTCTGCTAGTTCTGGTCTGCTGTACACCACCTGCTGGGCATGGTGGTGCACACGTACAGTCCCAGTACTCAGGAGGCTGAGCTGCAGCAGGCTCAGAGCGCCAAGGCAGCCAGGGCTACGAACAGAGACCTTGTCTCAAAACAAACCAAATACGTAAATAAGTAAACCACCCCGCCTGCTGGCTTCCCACGGGCACCTCCCTCTTCAGTGACAGGCCCAGGTCTGAAGTCGGGGCTGCAACACTTGTAGGGGGACCTTCGACCGACCCGCTTCTGTGGCACCAGGCATCCACGGCTGGCAGCTGGCATCTCCAGGCCCCACCTGTCTTCACAAGGCCACTCCCTTGGAGTGTCTCTGTGTCACCACGCCCAGATCTCCCACTTTTTTTCATTTCTGTCTCATGGTGTAGCCCAAGCTGGCCTCAAACTCATGTTAATCTTCCTGCCTCAGCCTCCCGAGGGCTGGGAACACAGGGGTATGCCACCACACCACACTCAATTTTTTTTTGGGGGGGGCAATTTCTTTTTAAAAAACATATGTATTTTTTATTTTAATGTATACAAGTAGATATTAATAAAGAAAATAAAAAGCACTGTTATTTCTATTGAAAAGTAAAACAAAATCCCACAACAGAATAATGAGAGAATAGCAATACCTAATTCACTATGTACAAGGTCTTCAAAGAACAGCCGCAACGCCACTCAGAGTCCCAGTCAGACAATAGAGACTCCCTCTTACAAAAAGAAACAAGCAAATAAAAGGACCAGATTTTCTTTTTAATGACAAAGAGAGACTAGTAGCATCAACAAAACAAATGAGTGTATCTTTTTTTCTGAGACAGGGTCACAGTATGTGGCCCACACTGGCCTGGGATTTGTGATCCTCCTGCTTCAGCCTCCTGAGTGCAGGGACTATAGGCACCCCCGCCATGCCTAGTTTGAAATCACAGCTTTGGTGAGCCACTTTTTTGAGGGGAGGGGGGTTACCAGGAATTGAACTCAGGACCGCTGAGCTATATCCCTGGCCCTGGTGAGCCACTTATTAAAATAAAAAAGCTAGGTGAGGCACTGAACACCTGTCCCCCCAGCACTCTGGGAGGCTGAGGCAGGAGGCTCAGGAGTGTGAGCCTAGTCTGGGGAACTTAGAAACTTGCTGAGAGTCTGTTTCCAAGATTAAAAAATGTTTAAAGCAGGCTGGGGAAGCAGCTCTTTGTGGATGTCCTGGTTTTAATGCCCAGCACAAAAATAAACAGAAAAGCTCATTGTTTCCCCAGGCCCAAGGTGACCCTTGCCACGTCTGGAGCAGCCTGGAAGAAGCCCTCACACCAGTCCAGCACCTACCATCAAGGCCAAGGACGTCCAAGAGCTCTGTCCACACCTTCCACACGGCCTCCAGGAACAGATCCACGCCCAGCACAAATCTCTCAGTCAGCCTGGCCAGGAACTGCAGGGGTGAGAAGACAGTCACTGCAGGGCCCCAGCCACCCACTCCACAGGAAGGAAAAGCAGCAGTTGTCTGGGGGTGCCACGGGAGGGGTCCAGCAGCCCAGGGGAGGAAGGTGAGCTTGGCCACAGATTCTGCCAGGCCCCTGGGCCCCTTCCACAGGCCGGGCAGCATGCCTGGGAAGGTACAACCTGCAAAGTGGCTGCACAGAGCTTGCCATTTCCCAAACCATCCTGGTTCCTCCTGCTCAGGGTCTCTGCTTTCCTCTGCCCAGCTTCTTGTCTCTAAAGAATGAGAGTTTCTGCCCCAAACTGTTGCCCCTGGAGTTTGGCTTTGGCACGCTCTCTCTCTCTCTCTCTCTCCCTCTCTCTCTCTCTCTGAGGGAGCGAGCTGAGGTCTAAAACCGGGGTTCTCCCAACTCCACAGAGGCCATCTCCAGGGGACAGATAATGACACAGGCCATGCCTCACCCCGGGCCTCCAAGGGCGCCACGAGTTCACTCTGTGTGCTGGACAAGCACTGGGCTGGAGAAACAGGCACGCGAGGCACAGCCTCATTTTTCTTAATGTGTGGTACTTTCTTTATTATTATTCTTCTTTTCCTTTTTTTTGAGACAGTCTTGCTATGTAGTTCAGGCTGGCCTTGAACACACAGTGATCCTCCTGCCTCAGCCTCCAGAGTACTAAGATACAGGCGTGTGCCACCATGCCCAACTGCAACAAATGTTCTGATTTTCCTTTCTCCCCCTGGTGCTAGAGACTGGACCCGGGCTTTGCACAGCCGGGCAAGCACGCTACCTCAGAGTTCCATCTCCAGCCCTTTTGTTTTTTGTTCTGAGCCAGGGCAAGCTGCCCAGGCAAGACTTGACCTTGGGATCCTCCCGCTTCAGCCTCCCCGAGTATGAGGATGACAGTTGTGTGCAACCACATCTGGATGTGGAATGAATGCGTGAACATCTGTGGGCTTTGCACACACTTGCACAAATGGGCAGTGAGGCTGCCTCCCTGAGGGGGCAGAGGCAGCTACTGAAGAGCCATATTGATGCAGCCGCTCAAGCTGTGCTGGGCCTCAGGCTTCCCGGCGGGAAAATGCGGCCAAGAGCAAACCCGATGACAGGACCCAAAAAGACCCCAGCTTGGCCCGGCACACAGCAAGTGCCTGACGCTCTGCCGGTGTTTTTGTTTTTTCAGCTTTTGTTTTCAGCATTGGGGACTGAACCCAGAGCCTTCTCACCGAGCCACATCTCGGCACTTTCTATTTTTTGAGACAAGGTCTCACTAAATCACTAAGTTGCCCCAATGGGCCCCAACTTGCCATCCTCTTGCCTCAGCCTCCCAGAGTGCTAGGATTACAGGTGGGACTGTTTTTGTGCCATATTTAAGTCACCTGGCCCCAGGCAGGCCAAGAGCCATGACAGTGGCACCTGCCGCACTGGGCAGGCCAGCCCGGGCCAGAGGTTTTTCTCAAGGCGGGGAGTCTCTCTCCCCGAAACTGGCACAGGGCGGGTATCCCCTGCCCTCCCAGCTGCTCCACTGGGAAATGTGCTGTCCCCTTGGACACAGCTTGCTTGGTAGGACACCTGGCTTTGAGCAGTCAGGACAAAGACTCGGGTGGGCACCCCACAGGGAATGAGGCGGGCTCTCTGTGTCCCCAGGGTGAAACGTGGACCCTGCAGCCCAGAATGTGACTACCCGGAGACAGGTCTTACACAGAGGTAGTGGGGTGCTTACGCTAACACAAGGCCAGTGGCGTGGGCTGCAGTCAAACAGGACTGGTGTCCTTCCATGAGGAGACAGGAGACATGTATGGTGGCACACCCACATAATCCCAGCATTTAGGAGGCTGAGACAGGAGCGTCGCTATGAGTTCAGGGCCAGCCTGGGCTCTACAGTGAGTCCAGGGCCAGATGGAACTATATAAGGAGACATGGCTCAAAAAGTGAGAACAATTTTTTTCCTCACAATTTTTCTGTAAACCTAAAACTGTTCTAGAAAACAAAATTTATCCAGACTGTGTGGTGCACACCTATAATCCCTGCATTTGGAAGATGCAGGTAGGAGTTCAAGGCCTGCTTGTACTGTAAAGCAAGACCCTGTCTTAAAACAAACAAAAACACAAAAGTTTGTTTTTAAAAACTGAGACCTAGGCTGGCATGATGGGCTGCATCTGTTGTCCCAGATAGGTGGGGGAGGCTGAGGCAGGAGGATCACGTGAGCCCAGAAGTTTGAGAATAGCCTGAGCAACATGGCAAGACTGAGTTTAGAAAAGCAAAAAGATAAAAAATGAAAGTTAAAGCTGGGCATGGTGGTGCACCCCTATAATCTCAGCACTTGGGAACCTGAGGCAGGATTGCCATGAGCTCAAGGCCAGCCTTGGCTACACAGTGAGTTTGAGGTCAGCCTAAACTGCATGGTGAGACCCTGTCTCAAAAAGACCAAAAAAAAAAAAAAAAAAAAGAAAGAAAGAAAGTTGAACATCGTATCAATAAATGTAATGTGCACACTTTGTTTGGATACTAATTCACACAGAGATAGGAACTGGTATAAGCTGCACCGGTGATACTGTGGTTATGAAACTTTCCACTTTGTTGGAGACACGGTCTCGCTATGTAGTTCATGCTGGCCCTGAGGGCTTGTGGCAATCCTCCTGCCTCAGCCCCCCGAGTGCTGGGGTTACACGCATGCACTACTGTGCCTGGCTCTATTAGTGGGTCTTGGATTAGCTTTAAAATACTACTGCAAGCCAAAAAAACGTATGGGGTAGAGTGTGGCTCAGTGCCAGGGCCCTGAGGTAGCATACAAGGTTCTGGGTTTGATCCCCAGCACTGCAAAAAATAATTTTAAAAATTGAGTGCAGAGAGAAGGATAAATGGAGATGTGCACATGGAAAGAGCAGGGCACGGGCAGGAAGGCTCCGGGCCACGCTGCCAGGGAGCCAGGGAGTCCTGGCGCGAGAGAAGTTCAGCTGAGCCAGGCAGGTGCCGGAGGACCGTAAGAGCCAGGGTGGCACAGGGTGCAGGCTCCACCAGCCGGTGCCAAGCGCCAGGGTTCGGCATCAGTGACGGCCAAACAAGCGTGCACCAGCTCTGTGCCTACCAGGCCAGACACCACCAGGCCCTCTCCCTGGAAGCTGACCCTAGATTAACCTGAGAGTGCAGACAATACAACTTCAGCTTTCAAGAGGCAGCTTCTCCGTCCAAGCCACAGTGACTGCCCCATGCCCCAGGAGAGTGAGAATCAAAGATGAAGACAGAGCCCAGGCATGGTGGTTGGGAGGAAGAGGCTGAGGCAGGAAGATCACTGTAAGTTTGAGGCCAGCCTGGGCTATGTAGTGAGTTCAAGGCCAGCCTGAGCTACATAGTGAGCCCCTGTCTTGAAAAAAGCACCATGTGCAAGTCTTAAAACATCACACCAAGTGACAGAGGTAGGTACTCAGGAGCACGTTACACAACCCCATGCCTGCAAAATGTGACTACAGGAAATGTAGACCAGCAGCAGATCAGGGGCTGCCTGCGGCTGGGATAAGGTGACAGGGGAGCAGGAGTGTGTGCTAGTGATAACAGGGTTTCTTCATGGGGTGTTGAAAATGTTCTAAAGTTCACTGGTAACAGCTGGATCAAGTTGGGACTCTACAGAAAGCCACCGAATCTGCAATGAGTTGTGTGGTACCTGAACTATTACAGTTCAAGAAAGCCGCTACCCCACCCTCAGGACAAACACTAAGTGTGTGCTCTTCAAAACGCCCACATCCCAAAGGAGGCTTCTGTCAGACTAAAGAGACACGAAAACCAAATGTGATCCTAGCTCTTCAGGAGGCTGAAGCAGGAGGATCACAAGTTCCAGGCCAGCCTGGGCAACTTAGTGACGCCCTGTGTGAAAATATGGAAAAGGCTGGGGCTACAGCCAGGCATAGTAGCACAGGCTGGTAATCCCGGCAGTCTGGGAGGCTGTGGCAGGAAGGTCGCAAACTCAAGCCCAGCCTGGGCAATTTACCAAGACCCTGTCTCAAAATTACAAAATGAAAAGGGCTGGGGAGACAGCTCAATGTGAAGGTGCTGGTTCAGTCCCCAGTACCGTGAAAAGAGAAACCTGAAAGCTAAAACCACCAGCAATCCTTGTGAGGTGTTAGATTGTTTTCAAAGTTATCAAGAGAAATCCAACATTAGCCAGGGATATAGCTCAGTGGCACAAGCGCCTGCCTGGCAAGCACAAGGTCCTGAGTTCGATTCCCAGTACCAAAGAAAAAAGAGATGAGAGAGAAAAATTGTGCATGGTCTACATATGAGAAATTATCACTGCCAAGAGTGGTGACACACACCTATAATCAAAAGATCACCGTGAGTTTGAGGCAAGCTTGGACTACACAGCAAAACAAGAAAAAACAAACTATTATTATATGATATTTAAGCTTCATGTGGGGACAGTGGTAGCTCTGCAGAAGTATTAAGAGCTGACTTTCTTTTTTTATTTTTTGAGACAGGGTCTTGTTATGTAGTTCAGGGTGACCTGGACTCACTATTGTAGCCCAGGCTGGCCTTGAACTCATGGCAATCCTCCTGCCTCAGCCTCCAGAGTGCTGAGATTACAGGAGTGTGCATGCACACACAGGCATACACACCCCACTGCAGCTGACTTTCAAATAGTTCAGGAGTTTTTTATAAAGTGTTTGTGGCATGTGCAGGGAATTGCTGAGTCTAGGTAACAGGTCTGCAGCTGTTTTTGCACTACTCTTTCAACTTCTAGGTGTTTTAAAAGTTTGCAATAAAACAAAAAAGGAAGAGGAAAGGCCCATGCCTGCGCGACCTTTGCCCTGGCGCGGGGCTCCCAGACGTCATCAGTAAGCCTGGGTACCTGATGAGAGGAGAGAAAAGGACTGAGCTATTTTGTTCAAAACACTTTCTGGCAAGCAGCATGAAATGCAAGCGCTTTGTAAAACAAATGATAGAGGACACAAAATGGGGACAGCCTGGAAAACAGGACCCCCCCACCCTGCCTGTGTCTGCAGGCCCATCTTCACCCACAGGCACGCAATAACCAGCCGAGTGGCCTGGCTCCGTTGGGCGGGGACAGGGGTGTGACAGCCCCCACCGGTCCGAGTGGAGCTGGAGCTGAGCTTTGTGTCCAGGAGGTGAAGAAGCTGCGTCCCTTGCCAGCAGCCGGCAGGGGGTGACCCTGAGGGCCAGGACCGTCACTGACATTGCTTCGGCTCTTAGGGAGACGCCGTCTCAAAAAGAAGTGCAGGCGATGGAGCTGGGTGTGCAGCACCGGGCTTCCGTCCCGACACCAGATAAAAGTCAACAAGCGGACAATTCACTTGAGGTGTCTGCAGGCATCGCCCGCGAGCCCTCACCTCACCTCATGGCCCCAAGCCGGTTCAACAACAAGTCAGGGCGCTTTCAGGGCTTGGCTTCGCTGTCACAGGTGTCATCAGGGCTCCACCCAGCCCCACAGCTTGGCAACCACATTCCGCCCATCCCTCTGCCTCACAGACATCTGGGATGTGCCCATTTTCTGGTGATGGGGACACTGTTGCTAGGGACAGTCCTGTACCAGCTGCTTATTACTTATTGGGGGGGGTTCTGAAACAGGGTCTCGCTATGTAGTCCAGGCTGCCCTTGAGTTCTCTATGGACCCTGGGCTGCCCCAGAACTCATGGAGATCCTCCTGCCTCAGCCTCCCAAGTGTTGGGATCACAAGTGTACGCCACCACGCTGGGCTAATTTTTACTTAGTTTTTTGGGTGCAAGGCATTGAACTCAGGGCCTCATGCACGCTGAGCACTTGCCCTGTCACTGAGCCACACTCCCAGTCCTAAGAATTTTCCAGCGAAGGAACAGAATATCACTCCCACAAACACCTTTCTCGTGCAAGCATTTCCTGCCCTGAATTGCACAATCACTGGGTGCCTCCTATTGCTCACCCCACTAACCCCACTCAAGTCTCCAAGGTTTCTCCTGCCACTGGCCAGGGTCACAGCGCAAGAGAACCAGAGCCAGGATTCAAACCCCTGTCTGTTAGCCTGAAAGGCCTGGGCTGCACACAGGCAGGTTCTGGACATGTCCTGGATTACAATGTGGGTGTTCTCCAAACACTCAAAGTTCACAAGTCACAAGCAGGACCCAGGCAGCGAGACTGACACACAGGAACTACAGCTGCTAGCGCCATACTTTTCCTTTCATTAAAACTGTATTTCATACACACAAGCCAGGCTTGTTGGCACACACCTGTGATACTAGCACTCTGGAGGCTGAGGCAGGAGGATCGCCAAGGGTACAAGGCCAGACTAGGCTACAGAGTGAGACCCTGTCTCAGAAAGAACAAACAAAAAAACCCCGAAACACTTGGCAGCTTTTCAGCAAATAGTATCATAGTGATCTCTGCTGAAGGCACAAACCCTGTTGTCCCCTTGATGGCCAGAGTACAGCAAGCACACTGATACCAACAGAGGTCAAAAGCCTCAACGGTCCCTTCCGTTCTCAGGGTTGCAGACCTGAGTCTCAGCCGGAACTGCAGGAGAGAGCTGAGCTCCTTGTGGGCACCCAGTACAAAGGCGGACTCTGCTCCCTCAAACACACAGCTGGGGCCTTCCTGGAGCAGGGAAAGTGAGGTCAGGGGACACGTTGCCCTCAGAGCCTTCCTTCATCCTGGCCCCTGGGTCACCTACAAAGCCCTCCCCCCAACCACATTTCCGTAAAGGAGGAAGTCACAGCCCAGCCCGCGCTCTCAGGAGAGGGTGGGCAGAGGCTGGTTTTCCTAAAACTTTACCCATTTTGGTTTACCCAGTCTGATTTGTTCTGTTTGAGGGGCTTGTTTTCATCTTCCTGCAGCACTGGGATCTGCTCTAGGACTGGGCTACATCCCCAGCCCCCTTTTCTAGTTTTAATTTTGAGACAGGATCTTGCTCAGTGGCCCAGGCTGGTCTCAAACTTAGATCCTCCTGCCTCACCCTCCCCAGCAGCTGGGATAACAGGTGTGCACCACTGTGCCCGGCTTGGCTGAGGTTCTTAACATTCTTTTCCCTCTCCCTCTCAAGGACCAATAAACTTATGTCTTCTAACCTTTGGAGTTCTCCAGCAGGGCTCAGCATGTGAATTTGCACCCTAGCTAGGAAATACCAATAGCTGACACCCACTCAGACATAATTCCGGAACGGGAAGGACCAACTATTCATAATGACAATCTCATCGTGAAACGGGCATTACTACAATGCCCATTTAACAGATAAACAAACTGAGGCTTTGAGAAATGACACCACGTGCCTAAAGTCACCCTGCTTCAGCGGGAGAGCCCCGACCTGACCGCCGACTTCTCCGACTTCAGAACCCCAAGGCCAGCGGCAAGCAAAGGAATTACCAGTGGCAGGAGCACTGTGGGCACCCCACTACCACAGGTAACCCGACCGTGCCGCCTACTTCTCCTTTCTCGGGACCTGGCCGTGAGCTCTGGCCCGGAATGGCGCACCTACTGCCTCGCTCCAGGCCGGGGGGGTGGGGGTCCCGCGCTCCCCCTGCAGCTCCACACCGCTCCCCAGGGACCCCAAAAGTACACCGCAGGATGCGGCTTCGAGGTCCCCGCACAGCAGGCGCTGGGGTCCAGGGCCACCGCACGGCCCCTCCTCTCCTCGGAGCCGAACAGTGAGCAGCCCGCGTCCCGGAAGGCGCTGCGGCCTAGGGCGCCTGGCGCACAGAGGGCCATTCAGGCGCGAGAATGAATGAGCGCGCGCGCGAGCGCGGGTGCCCGGCCCTGCAGCCCTGTCCCCGCGGACCCCCGCCATCTCGCCGTCCGCCGCCGTCGCGCCCCCCGCCCGTATGCATCCCTGATCGCCCCCGCTCGTCCCCGCCGGCCCGAGGCCGCGCACGGCCCAGCCGGCCCCGGCGCAGGTGCGGGCGGCGGGCAAGGTGACCGCGGGCAGGCGGGCGGGCGCGGGCCGGAGCCCACCTTTTGGGCGGCGCGCACGTTTTCCTCGCCGAAGAGGCTGCTGACGCTCTGCGAGAAGGTGTTGGCCGCGCGGCGGTAGCTGTTCTTCTCCGTGCCGCCGCGGCCCCGCGCGCCCCGCGCACCCGGAGCCAGCAGCCCCAGCAGCAGGAGCAGCAGCAGGAGCCCGGCCCGGGTCCCCGGCCCTCCCGAGTTGCGCGCGACCATGCTCGCCGGAGGTGAGATCGCCGTGCGGGGTGAGGACGCCGAGGGCTCGGGCCGGGACCAGGTTGGCGCGCTGCAGCCGCTCGCGGAGATGCGCCCGCCTGTCCTCCTCCGCCGCCGCCGTCCCCCGGTCCCGCCCCGCCGGCGCTATCCCCGCCCCTGACACGCCCCTCAGGGACACGCTCCGCCCTATGTTCGCCGTAGGCCCCGCCCCTCCCCGCCCACGGGCATGCGCTCCGCCCACGCCACGCCCTACGTCTGGCGCGTCCACGCTCCGCCCACGCTCCGTCCACGCCACGCCCCTCGTACACCGTTACCACGCCCCTCGGAAGCCTTCTCCGACCCGAAGGGCTTTTTCCCCTCGTTTTGCAAAATAAAAAGGTTTATTTTTAACTCTACCGGTAAAAGCAATCCAGGCCCGTAAAACTTGCAACAGCCTCGGCAAAGTGAATAATCGTAATTTATGGGACGACGTGAAACATAGGGGCCATCCCTGCCAGTTTCTTAGCAGGGCACCCAAAACGGGCCACCGGAGCTCGGCCCATCGGATCCTCCTGCCCCTTGAGCCCTGAGCATCTCGGAGCTACGGAACGGGCAAAACTCCAGCTAAAACGCGGTGCGGGATGAGACAATTGGAAAATCATTCCGCACCGTTTATTGAAGCGGGGGTCGGGGAGAGTCCGAGAAGGAAGAGGGGGTGGATGGACTAGCGCCACCTAGCGCCAACTGCGGGTCGCGGGAGGCCCCGGGCTCCAGGTCTGCGCACTCTCTTGAAGCGGGGAGGGAAAAACGTGAACCCAAGGAGCGGACGCCCTACAGGCTATGCACAGGTGAAACGAGGGGAGGCGATCTGCTTTGGGGACCTCAGACTCCGGGTAATCATAGCCCATGCAAGGACCTTGTTTGCACCAAAGAAAGTCCCGGTAGTACGAAATACGCCGCTTTGGCTTGCTGACTACCTCCAACGGCGAGGGCAGGGAGGGGCTTCCGGCTCCTTATCTGGGGCCCCGCGCACCCCTCCCAGCGGCCCTGATGGACCTTCCTCCGGGACAGCAAGGCGACCTCTGCTCCCTGCGATCCCTCCCTCGCCCTGCCGGAGCAGACAGCCTGCTGCAGCGCCAGGTAGCTTCGCGCCGGCCGCACCTCCAGGCCCTGCGCAGGGGGACGCCTGCGCTCTGCGCGAGTTGAAGTACTTCCTGCCCACCGTCCGTTTATGCCTTTGCCTGGATGACAGAAACTTCAGAGGAGCACCAGAAATGTTTCTCTCTCCTACACACCCTAACACAACCAAATAAGGCCATACACAATAAAGCCTAGTTTTTGCTAATCCAAACAGAAAATGATTATCTTGTTTGGGGGGCCTGAGATAGGTAGGGTCTTGCTATGTAGTCCAGGCTGGCCTCAAACTTGTGGAAATCCTGCTGCCTCAGCCTCCTCAGTGTTGGAATTATAGGTGTGTGCCACCATGCCCGACAAGAATATCTTTTCTTTTCTTTCTTTTTGGTACTGGGAATTTAACTCAGGACCTTGTGCTTGCCAGGCAGATGCTTATGCCTCTGAGCTATATCCCCAGCCCCCCAAAATGTCTTTTCTTCTTTTTCTTTCTGCAGTGCTGGAGAAGGCACTGGGGTCCGCACATATGCCAGGCACTGAACTGCACCCGCAGTCCCTGTAACTTACTTTCCAGCTTTTATCTTTTAGACTCCTGGCAATGTTGTCATGCATTTAACTAATCCCTCTGCCAACTGCCTGTGCTTATCTCCTGACTTTTATCTTTCTGTCATCTTTGTTTCACTACTGGCCACAGAATCCAGGGTGTGGCAAAGGCAGTGTAAGCCCTGTACCACAGAACTGCATGCCAGTCCTTTATTTTATTTGAATTTTGAGACAGGGTCTTGCTAAATGACTTAGGCTGGGCTCAAATTTGGTATCCTCCAGCCTCAGCCTCCTGAGTGCTGAAATTACAGGCATGTGCCACCACTCCCAGATCTTGACACTTGCTTAAAATTTTTAGCTAGACATGGTGGTGCACACTTGTCATCCCAGCACTCAGTAGGCTAAAACAGGAGGATTGCTTTGAGTTTGAGACCAACCTGAACTACATAGCAAGATCCTGTCTCAAAAAAAAAATTTTTTTAATTCCCTCAAAAAATGCTTATGCAACGCCTGTAATCCTAGCACTTGGGAGGCTGAGGCAGGAGGATCTTTGTGAGTTCAAGATCAGCCTGACCTACAAAATGAGCTCAAGTCCAGCCTGAACTATATAGTCTCAAAAAGACCCCTCCCCCCCAAAAAAAGCTTGTGCAGAACCTAGAATAATGAATGAATGAACCAAGTAAGACAGAGTTAATTTGGATCTGTTCCTTTCTTCTCTGCAAAAAACCCAAGAAACAAAAACAAAACACAAACTTGCAGATGGTATGGGTCAGGATTCAAGTACTAGACATACGAATATTTCTGAAAACTTATATAATGTGTGTGTGTGTGTGTGTGTGTGTGTGTGTGTGGTCCTGGGGATTGAACCCAGGGTCTTCACACTCAGGTGCATGTCCAGTCCTTTATTTTTATTTTTTATTCTGAGGCAGAGGCTCAGTAAATTGTTTAGGTGGGACTTGAACTTGCAATCCTCCTGCCTCAGGCTCGCAGAGTGTTGGAATTACAGCCACATACCATCATGTCCAGCCTTTAAATTAAGGTTTTCCTTTTAAAACATTAGGATCAAGCCAGGTGAGGTGGTGCACACCTGTGTACTCAGCACTAGGCAGGCTGGGGCAGGAAGATTACTGCAAATTGGAGGCCAGTCTGGGTTACTAGTGAGTTTAAAGCCAGCCTGAACTACATAGAGAGACCCTGTCTGGAAAAAAAAAAAAAAAATTAAGTTCAGAGCCAGACGCAGCAGCACGCACCTATGGTACTAGCACTCTGGGGTGCCGAAGCAAGAAGATTCCACGTTTAAGCCCAACGTGGACAACTTAGTGACTTATCAAGACCAGGTCTCAAAAACTAAATAAACAAATAAAAGAGGACTGGTAATGCAGCTCCGTGTGAAGGCCCTGGGATCAATCTCTAGTACTGAAAAGCAATTAAGTTGGGAACATGGGGTACTCTGTGTGACCATAGGTGTGCAGCAGGCTCCTAGGTCCTTGTAAACAATAAACAAAGGACTGGAAAAATAGAGGACTGGACCTGACGTACGATGGTAAGGAAAACCAGCCACATCTACGAAGGCGGTAGATAGCACGCTCCGAGTAAGCCAGCTCACATCTGCAAAAGCAAAATGCCCCAAGCACCGAGGGCTTAACACGGAGGGGTTTAAAACTTTGCTTGGGTTCTGGGCGCCTCGCTCTTGGGGTGGGTGGGGGTCTTCCAGAGCGTGATTGACAGCATGACTGATAGAGGCTGAATCTTGTCTGCTGCACACCCTTTCCCACAAAGCCCTCTGATGCCAGGGCGGTAGGAGATGCCCTCCGCGCAGGGGTGCCTTCAGCGAGCTCAGGTGAAGAAAGGTCACTGTAGGTCAGGCCGCCAGGGCCAGTGCGCATGCGCCCTGGGCCGGAATTCGGGGATTTTCCGGGGCAGGCTTGTGGGTTTTGCTTGTCTTATCACTGCCTCTACTTACCGAGCCTTAGCATAAGGGTCAGCTATGGGGTGCCAGCGAGATTTCCTGCTGCATTTCTCGCAGCCCTGGCTGATTCGCGTGGAACCCACATTCTTCCTCCGGAAGCAGAGTAGCCCGCCTTTCCCGGCATCAGGAGGTCCAGTGCCCAGCGGTTTTGTAAGATTTATTGTTTTGTAAGAGATTATTGTTTTCAGTGGTAAACCCGGGTGTGCTGACCGATGGATGGCTTGCATTTTCCCTTCAGATAAAGTCCCTGGTCATGGAGCTGTAGGCAGAGGTGGAAAGGGCCCGTAACAAGTCTGCAGTGGCTCCGGGAGCTCCAGGAGCTCTGCCATCCCGGTGTATAAAATTCCTTTTGGATTCCGCCAATACTCGTTCAGTTGAGTTTTCATCACTGAGCACCAGCAAGCAGTCCCTGCTGGGGGCTGAGAGCAGTTTTTCGGGAGCTACAGAAACACAGTTGGAGGTCATGTTTGACAGTAGTCTAACCTGTTTCCTAGCCCTGTGTGTCCAGAGACCAGAACCACACTGGGTTCTACAGGGTAAAGCGTGGTTTCCCTGGACACTGGCATGGCCTGGTAGAGGCATGATCTCAACGATGTGTTTGCAGAGGGAATCTCTTAATGTCCCCACATCTTGACCCCCAGCTCTGTCTTGAGTTCCTCTCTATTTATTTATTTGTTTATTTATTTTGGTACCAGGAATTGAACTCGAGACCTCATGCTTGCCAGGCAGGCACTGTGCGGCTGAGCTAAATCCCCAGCCCAAGGTGGAGTGAGTCCTCTCTATACAGAGGGCACCTGGAGCTTCAGTCACATGTGAATGGACACTGGTCTCCAAATGGGTGCTGGTGTGGGAAAAACCTGAGTGAGGTAAATTGGATAGGATCTGGAGAGGGAAGCAGCCCTGCCCAACAAGGTGACCCTGGGCCTCTCCCTGACTGGGAGCTCACACAGGCTGTCAGAGGACATGAACTGAACCGCATGGTCCCCTCAACACGTGAGGTGGAAGCACACCTGCCCAGGGGCCCGGAGTCCAGCCTGGCCGCGGCAGTGTATCCTCTGCAAGGTGGGGAAGCTGCAGCAGCCAGCAGTCCGTGGCCAAGCTGGGGCTTGGAGAATCCCGTAGGAGCGGGGCAGAGGCTCGGTTCCTTGTGAGTGACCACCGCTCATCACCCCCGAGCACAGTCCTGAAGCTACCCAAGGGGCCCCAGGTGAAAGACACAAACAAGTCAGCGGAGGCTGAGCTTGTGGGGAGCACGTCAGCAGCGAGCAGTACCAAGCAGGACAGTAGCACCATGAGCCACACGAAACATATCCCTCCCTGGGGTGGTTTCTCTCCTCCGTTGACCTTCTCGTTCTTGGCAAGTTGGAAGCGCTGGTGAGGGTGACATGTTCTACTTTTCAGGGAGAAGCCTGGGGGGGTCCCCTTGTTTCAGTGACTGGGTGGGGCTGACATGATGTAACCTGCCCTCCAGATGCCCCCCTTTATGAAATCACCGCTATCACTGAACCCCTTGCTCGCTGACCCCATCAGTGGCTGGTCCCTTGCGTTGGGGCTGCAGGTCGGCTCCTGGCAGTGGCTGGCTCAGTCATGTGCCAGCCATTGGTGGGACTGAGCTGTGGGGCCGAGATGAGATGTCTGGGGTTTCCATAAGAGTGGCCTGATATTTATTTATTTATTTATTTATTTATTTTTGCGGTACTGGGGATCGAACTCAGGACCCTGCGCTTGCTAGGCAAGCGTTTATTCCACTGAGCTATATCCCCAGCCCAGAGTGGCCTGATATTTAGTGAGCGTTCTCCAGTCAGCCATGAATGCCCTTGAGCCTGACGGGACTGTGGGAAATGCCAATCTGCCCCCTCCTGAGAAAGGAAACCCCTTGCCCCCATCTTTCCCTGGCATTTACTTCAACCCTATTCACTGAGATGTGCAGCGCTGGCTATACTGAAACAGACATTGCCTTAATTGGCTAAAAGAATGTGACTGAGTCTGGCCAAGACACCAACTTGTCTCGTTACAGCACATGGGCAGGAATGGCCCCCACTGCTGATAGCTGGGTTGGGGGCTCAAGCAGGAGCCTGTGAGATTCCAGGGCTAAGACATAACTAATATCTCAGCCGAGGTCGTGGGACTCAGAATTATCCCTTCCCTATATCGCTAATTGGAAGCCTCTGTGCCTGGTACAAAATTGCTGTTTCTCCTTATAGCCGATGCCTGCAGTTTCTTTTCTCATGCACTCTGCCTCAACCCCACCCACCTCCCTGACTGATACCAATAAAAGCGGTGAGCTCCTGGACTCATGGCCTTCTGTTCCCCAGAGAACACTGGGTCATCCCAGAGTCGTCTGCAGAACCTTCTTTGTGTCTTTTCTTCCCTCTCTGTCTTTGTTATGCCGTCGTGCACCATACTGCTGGATGGGTTAGACTGACACCTTCTGCGGGGGCTTTGGTACAGGACCTTCTCGTGTGCTGGGGATAAGAGAGCTTTTGTCCCAAGGTCATCTTAGAGGCCTCCTGGGCCAAGAACGCCAGCACCCCTAGTGCTCACAGGCAGCTGGGCCAGCCCTGTGTCACCCATCTAGTTGCTTAGAAAAGTAGCCACCACTGGTTTTCCAGGCTAGGTGTGTTACCTCCTGCTGCTTGTCCACCAAGAAGGAAAAAGGGTTTACCTAGGTCTGGAATGCTTAACACCTGTGACTGCATCACAGCCCATCTTAAGAGATAGATGTCTTGGGTATGTTTCTCATTGCTGAGACGAAATACCAGGCACCCAAAATGAAAGGAGGAAGGGTTTATCTGGCTCACAGTTGGTAGAGGTTCAGTCCACGGTCAGCTGGCTCCAAGGCTGAGTGGCATCACAAAAGCGAAAGAATCCATGGTAGGGCAGGAGACAGAAGGCGCCAAGTTACAGGCAATTATCCCAGCTTCTTTTGTGCCTTTATATTCTATGTATATTCACCCGGAACTGTGCCAAACCACTCAGTGCAGTGATCCAGCCATCACACACCCTTCATCCCAGCACCACATGCTCTAGATCCAGCCACCTCAGAAAGCCCCGCCAGTGACTACACGAGCCTTTGGAAGGATACTTAGCCTTGAGCCACGACCCAGAACATTCCCAGGGTTCAGTTTCTGGCCCCCAAGCTGCTTTATTTGGGATCCCCCCTAAAATGCAGTCCGTATGTGGCAGAACCCTGTCATTCCCAAAAAGACCTTGGTGCTGTTTAGAGTCTGGAGACCCAGGGCGAAACTGCTTCTGCTCGAGTTGGGGACAGGTGTCTCTGTCTTCTGTTACAAAGAACCCTAGGGAAGTCACTTTTTGTTGAGGAATCTGGGCCTTACACTGGGACACTCCACAACTGCAGTGTAAGGCCCGGATTCCTAAACAACTGAGTGTTCCCTGTACTTTGGTCGGAGAGCTCCCCACTGGGGCTAAGGGCAGGAGGTCATCAGCGGGCTGGGATGGCCCTCCCTTCTCACATACCGTCTCTCAGGTCATGCGCTGAGGCCCATGGTGGGACTTCTCTAAACTGTGAGGCAAGATACTGCAAGTATCACATTGGCGGAGCCAGTTCGGGGATCTTCGCGTTCAAAGGCAAGCAAGTCCGGCACTGAGAGTTCCGGTCCACTGGAGCAGGAAAGGAGCCTGCCCTGGGACCCAGGACAGAGAAGCATTCAAGCCTCCCGATCTGTGCGGGCAGGCCCGAGGTCCGCCACCAGGGGGCGCTCAGGCGCTGCCGCGGCTTCCCTCGCACGGAGGTCTGGTCCTCGGGATGCTCTACCCCGGCTGGAGCACTGCAGACGTGGGTGTGTTGCTCGGGCCTGGCAGCACCGTTATCAGTCACTCTGTCCCCCAAAATGCACCATGGCCAACTTTCCCCTCTCAGGGGTGAGCTCTCCGTCGGTACCTGATATCCGGGGTGCAGGGCCTGTGGGTCCTGACGAGCTTTTGCCCTAACGATACAATCAGGGCCGATGGAGCTTGTGGCGGGGGAGAGACGGAAAGAGGGACGCAGGGGGCCCAGAGGCGACCGGGAGCAGGAGGAGCGCCGAAGGAAGAGACCGCATAGGCTGCGAGGGCCGTGTGCGCTGTCAGCCCAAGAGAGGCGGGATTCTGGACCCCACTGCCGCCCCCAGCCGAGCCAGGACGTAATTTTAAAACTTAAGCTCTTAGGCTGGGGGTATAGCTCAGCGGCACAACGCCTGCCTGGTAAGCGAGAGGTTGCAAGTTCCATTCCTGTAGGGAAATTTAGCTGGGCGTGGTGGTGCACGCCTGCTTTCCCAGCGTTTGGGAGGCTAAGGCAGGGGGATCTTTGTGAGTTCGAGGCCAGCATGAACTACTTAGCAAGAAGGCTAAAAAAAAAAAAAAAAGAAAAGAAAAAATCCGAGCTCTTTGCTGGGGTGTGGTGGTGGATACCTGTAATCCCAACACTCTGGAGGGTAAGCCAGGAGGGTTGCTAGTTCAAGGTCAGCCTGAGATACATAGTGAGACCCTGTTTTAAAATGAAAAACAAAACAAAGTTTTTTGGGATAGGGTCTCACTATGTAGGTCAAACTGGTCTCAAACTCATGGGGATCCTCCTGCCTCAGGCTCCAAAATGCTGGGACTACAAGCAAGGGCCTAGCACACACCCCTCCTATGATGTAAGTGTTTGCCCTGAGGAAGGGTAAGAAAAGGTGAAAACAGAACAAAGACGTGTATGTATGAGCCCCACCAAGAACGGCACTGTTGTGTACTGCAGCAGGTGTTCATACAAAATAAAAAATGAGAAAAATTAAATTAAAACTGGTTCATCCAGGTGTGGTGGCTCATGCCCATAATTCCAGCACTCAGGAGGCTAAGGCAGGGGATCACCACGAGTTTAAAGCTAGCTTGGGTTACATAGTAAGATCCTATCTCAAAAAAAAGAGAAAGTAAATGTTTGCCCTTAACAAATTAATGCATTTAAGAGAAAAAATATCACACCGTAACCCTCCTATCTGCAGTGTGATGTAGTAATGACACTTTTAATCTAGTAGCCTCCTTCTGTCAGACCGCATACCTGTCCTGTGATGGAAATACCAGGTGCCTGTACAACTGAGGCATTTGTACTGATGCACACACATGTGTTGTAGCAGTACCAGAAAATCTGATGAACAGTACAGGGAAGTTTGTATTGGGGTCACATATATTTTATATTTTTGACAGGTTTTATATTTTATTTATTTATTTTGTCGTTTTGAGACAGGGTCTCGCAATGCAGTTCAGGCTGGCTGTGAGCTTACTTTGTAGCCCAAGCTGGTCTTGAACTCCCAACAATCCTCCTGTCTCAGCCTCCCAATTGCTGAGATTATCTTTTGCTTTTTGGTACCAGGAATCAAACTCGAACTCAGTACCTTGCACTGGGCCAGACAGGCGCTTGTCTGAGCTGAGCTATATCCCTTGGTATGGTTTGGTGTGGTGTGATGTGATGTGGTGTGGTGTGGTTTTGTCTTTTTGAGACATGGTCCTGCAGTTCACGCCACCACGAGGCTTTATTTTAAAAGCAAGTAAACCCTCCAGTCCAAGCGCCCAGACTAGAAGTAGGTAACTCCTGATTCGCAAACTCAGTTCATAAAGCATTAGAACAGCAGCGGCATGGAACTCAGGATGGGAGGGTACACCGCGCCCTCCGAAGTAGGCCCCGCCCACCAGGCTTGTTATCCCCGCCCTCGCGTAGCGTCAGGCCTCACGTCCAGCCTCACGGTAATTCCCAGCTCTCGCGAGGGCGCGACCCGGAAGTCTCGCGGCTTGTTGGTGGTTTGCTACCCACGTGGGCCGGATTCCGGGTCGCGCTGAGGTCCTTCCCCCCCGGGACGCGCGGGACGGCGGTGCCATGGGGAAGCTGCGCCGGCGGTACAACATCAAGGGGCGCCTGCAGGCGAGCCCCGGCCCCTCGAAGGGGGCCCCCGAGCCGCCCCTCGTGCGGCTGGAGCTAGAGGGTAAAGCGCCCCCCTTGGGGCTGGGCGGCGGGCGGCCGGCGGGACGCGGTCCCGGGCGGGTTCCCCGTTCCGTATGTCCCCGGGGGCGGGCCGTGCTAGCCTAGTGTTTGCGCTGAGCGTGGGCAGCACCCGGGCCCCTGCGTCCTCCACGCCCCCTGCGTGGAGAGTCTGGCGAGAACTCGAGACCCTGCTGTCGACCCCGGCCCCGGCCCCCGCGGTTTCGGTCCCGACGGGGAATTCGGGAGTCCGCCCTCCCTCAGAGCCTCGCGGGTAGGCTGGGGCTGGCCGGCCGCCTCGCGTCGTCCTCGAGCCTCGGGTTCCCATTCTGTGAAACGGGGCCCGTGGCGGGAGCCGCCCCGCCTGCTGTCAGCTGGGGCGTAGGACGCTGTACTAGTGACCAACAAGTGTGCCTTGAAATCGCGGAGCAGATGCAAGTTTTTGGGAGGGCAGTGGCCCTGGTAACGGCGGGCCCGGTAACAGCAGCCCCCGCCCTGCACTGGGGCTCTCCCGAGGCCAGACTGGGCCATCCGCGCGGAGGGCCGCGGGCTGTTGGGCCCAGAGAGGTGGGCAAAGTTGTTTACCACCCCGACTGGCCCCAGGACGCCTTTGCTTTCTTCAGAGGCTTCCAGTGGTTGTCCGGCTTTTTTTGTTCTTCAGAAGTATATTTGAGACAGAGTCTCTCTGTATAGTCCAAGCTGGCCTCAAACTAGCGGCATTACTCCTGCCTCAGCCCGCCAGTGCCGGGATAACAGCTGTGCACTGCCATGCCTGGCAGCTCTCCTGGTTTTGATCTCAGGACCACTTACCCGGTTTGCAAAGGCCAAATGGTGGCTGCTTGGCAGTCAGTGAATCGACGTGTGTTCTTTTTGTTGTTGGAGACAGGGTCTTTCTAAGTAGTTCAGGCTGGCCTTGTAATTACTATGTATCCCACGCCGGGCTCAAACTCTCTTCAATCCTGCCTCAGCCTCCTCTGTGCTTGGGACTATTCTTACTTAGGGTCAAAGTCTCTCTTGCTGTGGGTAACGTAAATAACGACGCACAACTGAGCATTTATGTGGGGGAGGAGGCTGGGGTGTCTGCTCTGAGGCAGAAATGGCACCATTTGAGGAGCTGCAGCAGAACATGATGACTGACTGAATCCCAGCACTTGGGAGGCTGAGGCAGGAGGATCGTTGCCAGTTCGAGACGGGCCTGGGCTACAAAGTGAGCTCAAGGCCAGCCTGAACTGCGAAGTGAGACCCTGTGTCAAAAAAAAAATCAAAAACAAAAAAAAAACCCATGGTGGCTGAGGGAGATGGACAGCTTTCCAACGACTGCGTTTGAAAGTGTCTGTGGTGCAGATCAGTAGCACTTTCTGTCAACATACTTAGCTGCAGTTGTTCAGTGGCTCTGGGAACAATTCTGTCTCCCAGTACCAAGCTCAGAGTGCAGCTGGGAGGGTCAGAGCAGGAGACAGCCACCCACCGCCCCTCCGTGGCTCTGGGACCCTGGGCTAAGAGAGCAGTGTTCACAGGCGAGGACGTGCTGAAAGGGGTGGATGCCAGCAACGCACTTGTTCTACCTGGAAAGAAGAGAAAGAAGAGCAAGGCCCCGCCCCCGTCCAGGAGGGAGAAGAAGCCTCTGACCAAGAAGGAGAGGAAGGCGCTGCAGAAGGTCTTGGAACAGAAGGAGAAAAAGAGCCAGGTAGGCCGCCCCTACCGGGGCTGAGCAGCTCTGGGACGGGTAGGCATGGGGCCCATGCCCAACCGGACCCCATGTCTCTCCCTCTCCTCCTTTTCTTTTTTTTTTTTTTTTTTTATCGTTTTGAGACGGTCTCACTCTGCAGTTAGGCTGGCCTTGAGCTCACGCTGTAGCCTCCCCATGTCTCTTTCGATGTGATTTGCTGGTGAGTCACCAAAATTCCAGCAGAGCCCCATGGTCACAAGCTTAACATGGCCAAAGTGGCTAAGTGCTGCATGCCTGTCATCCCAACACTCAGAAGGCTTAGGCAGGAGAGTAGGCAGGAGTTTGAGGCCGTCCAGGACTATGTAGTGAGACCCTGGCTCAAGAAAAAGATGCAGAGTAGAGAGTGTAGCGTGTTAGAGCCCCAGGTACAGCCAGCTTCTGCCTGCCCAGCCCCTGGTCACCTGTGGGTCACTGTCTTGCCTCCTGAGAGTGTGGGCGCAGAGCCCAAGCAGCATAAATCTCTTGCTTACTTCCTGTGGTTGCCGTCACAGGCGCCTACAATCTAAGTGCCATCCTCTGTCCGGGTTCTGGAGGTTGGAGGTCCAACAGGAAGGTGCTGTGGGCGGGGGGCTCCTGGAGAACCGGCCCTGCCTCTGCCAACCCCTGTGGCTCCAGGCTTCTTGGCTTCTGGCCAAGTCTGTGTCTGCCCTTGTCTTCTGGGCACGTTTTCTGTCACCTGCAAATGAACCCAGACCCACCTTGAGGGGCTTCTTGGATCTGCCCATACTAGGTTGTTGGGGACAGCCTGTTAAATGTAGTGTCTTATCTGGAAGCGATATAATTTGGATCTCAAAAACAATGGCTTTAAAAATAACTGTAATACCATTAAAGTACCCTGTTTTTTGTCTTTTTGAGACAAGGTCTTGCCATGCAGTTCAGGCTGGCCTTGTAATTACTTTGTATCCTGCGCTGGGCTTGAACTCACCTCAATCCTCCTGTCTCAGCCTCCTGAGTGCTGGGATTACAGGTGTGTGCCACCACACCCGGCTACCCTTTTTTATTTTGGGGGACAGGGTTTTGCTTTGTCACGTAGGCTGGCCTGGTATTCTCAGTGATCCTCCAGCTTCAGCCTCCCGAGAGCTAGGATTACAGGTGCATGCCTGGCAGACATACACAAATTTTATAAAAAATAATATCATATGTACATGCTTAAACTTCTGCTCTCCCCTAATTCCCCACGAAATTTATTTGTTGAAGAAACAGTGTTTATCTCAGTGAGTTTTTCACATTCTGTAGTTTTAAAAATGCTATCTCTGTGGTTCAGACATGGTCTGCCGTCCAGCGTTCCTGTCATTTGTATTTGTGTCTGGAACAGATTTGTCCAGATTTGTGGGTTGAAGCCCCATGGGGAGCTGCTGGCCTCAAGTAGGGCAGTGCCTGGGTACTGCTGAGCACCTCACTACAGCATTGAGGCCAGGGACCCCTAATGTAGAGGCCTCCGAGATGCAAGTTTGGCTTTTGGGCGTGGTCACTATGCACGCAGGTGCAGCGTGTGTGTCCTTCAGGAGGTGCACAGCTTGTGGTGGCCGTGTTTTGTGGTCCCATTACTCGGCGCATCTTTTAGAAACCCATGTAGAGGTCGGGTGTGGTGGCTCACACCTGTAATCCCAGCACTCGGACGCTGAGGCAAGAGGATTGCTGCGAGTTCCAGGCCAGCCTGCGCTCCATAAGACTGGCATGAACTACATAGCAGGATCCTCTCTCTAAAGAACAAAACAAAACCTGTGTAAGATTCTTTCCCATTGTTCTGTAGGTTGGGTTTTTTGTGTGAAATACACATATGGAAGTGTACGTGGGAAAGGCAGTAAAGCAGAAACTCATGCAGTTTTCTCCCAGCTGGGAGATGTGGAGCTGGGTGTGTTGTTGCTCCGCTCACTTGTAATCCCAGGACTCAAGGAGGTTGAGGGAGGAAGAGTACAAGTTGGAGCCCAGGCTCAGCAACTGAGCAAGACCCTGTCTCAAAATAAACAGAAGAGGCAAGGTGTGGTGGCGCATACTTGTAATCCCAGCACTGGAGATGCTGAGGCAGGAGGATCACTGCAGATTTGAAGCCAGCCTGGGCTACATAGTGAGTTAAAGGCCAGCCCAAACTAAGAACAAGATTCTGTCTCCATTAAATGAAACATAAAATGTAATAGAGTAAAGGCCTGGGGATGTAGCTCAGTGCAAAGGCCCCGCGTCCAGTCCCCCTTACCAAAAAAGAACAAAGTGACTCTGCTCACAGCCTGTGCCTGCCTTGTGCTTGGTGGCTTGGGGACGTTAGTCAGGCAGCTTCTGTGTCTGTACGACAGCTGGTGACTGTGCACAGTGGTGTACTCTAAGAGGCTAAGGCAAAAAGCTTACCATGAGCTCAAGGCCAGCCTGAACTGCATAGTGGTGCCTGTCTCAAAAACAATAACAAAAACAGGACAGCCACACAGTGTTGTATCACCCAAGCAGGCCAGTGCTCAGGCTCCAGCTGCTGGCTACTTGGACCTCCCTGAGACCTCTTCCTGCACGCAGTCACAGAGCCTCAGCAGGTCTTGAGCGTCAGCAGGCACAGTGATGGGGTCACAACCGGATGGTGCATGTTGAGGGCTCCTGGGGCCAGTCCCTGACCCAGCAGGCACAGTGATGGGGTCACAACCGGATGGTGCATGTTGAGGGCTCCTGGGGCCAGTCCCTGACCCTCACGGGCAGGAGAGCCCTAGTGCCAGTGTCTCAGGTTCTGCTTCCTCCCTAGCGAGTGGAGCTGCTGCAGAAGCTTGGCGAGGTCCAGGCGTCAGAGGCCGAGATGCGGCTGTTCTACACCACATCCAAGCTGGGCACCGGGGACCGCATGTACCACACCCGAGAGTGAGTGGCTGGCAATGCCCTGTGCTGTGTGCCCCTCAAGGGAGGGGTAGGCACAGCAGTTTCCTGGCCAGGCGCTGCGCAGACACCTTCATCTGAGCATCCTCTAGCTGCAAGGACCACATTAGCAAGGAGAGTTTGCCTCTGGGGTTCCAGGCACGCATGAATCTGGGGGAGACACCATTAAACCCAGGGCAGGCAGCGTTTAAGAATTAGGGGATTTCAAACTGGGCTTGGTTGCGCACGTCTGTAATTCCAGCACTTGCGAGATTGAGGCAGAAGGATCACTGTGAGTTCAAGGCCAGCCTGGATTACATAATGAGACCCTGTCTCAGAAAAAGAAAAAAAAAATAGATTTTAGCCGGATGTGGGGCACAGGACTGTCACCCAGCAGTCTAGGAGGCTGAGGTAGGAGGACTATAAGTTCAAGCCCAGCCTGGGTTCTTAGTGCCTTGGGAAGACCCCGTCTCAGAATAAAAACAAAAAGGGCTGGCCTGTAGCTCTGTAGTAGTGTGCCTGCCTAGCATGTGCAGGGCTCTGGGTGCAACCCTGGTACAAACAAAACACCGGAAGTTTTCTAAGAGCCAGGACCAGCTTCAGTCCCTGTGGGCTCCACTGCCCAGTCAGTCTGTTAGCAGAGGCAGACGATGTCCAGGCTGCGCTGGGCCCTGGACAGAGCAGCACACTGTGTCCCCTCCCTCTCTGTAGCTAAGCTGAGGGGCCAGCGTGCAGTCACCACACGGAACACATGTATTTGGAGTTAATGGGACCTGCAGGTGGAGAGGATGGGGAGGGATGCATGCCATGAGGTAGGGACAGTTCCTGTGGGTGACATTTTCTGACCTGTGCCAAGGGACCACCCAGAGCCACCACAGGGTCCCAAGACCTTGCTTTCCTGGCAGGAAGCTGGATGAGCTGGCAGCCCCGGGCCAGGAGAGGATCAGCAGTCTGAGAGGGGCCCACCGCAAGCGCTGCCGCCAGCTCTCTGCAGAGGAGGAGCCTGAGCCCCAGTCTGAGTCCTCCGAGGATTCTGAGCCTGACGGGGCCCTCGCCCAGGACCAGGGTGGGGCCAGGGCCCCCACAGGGCAGCCTCCGCCAAGTCCCCCGGAGTTGTCTGCAGATGGGAGTCCAGCGGTCAGTGGGCCACCTGCCACAGCCCCCGCCCTGGCTCCTGCGACAGCTGCAGCCTCCGGCCCGCCCAGGTGCTCCTCCAGGCCTGCCATGTTCGTCCCTGTGAACCGAACCCCCGAGATGCAGGTTTGTCCCTTTCAGGTGGAGAACATAGGTCAGCATTGCAAGTAGTGATGTACACCTGTGATCCCGGCTGCTGCAGAGGCTGAGGCAGGAGGACGTCGGGTTTGAGGGTAGCCTGGGCAACTTAGCAGGACCCTGTTGCTACAAAATGCATAAGGCCCGGTGTCCCTTCCGGCACCAAAACAGGTCGTGTCAGGAGGAAAAGTGCATCTGGGACATGGACAGGTGTCTCTCTCTCCACCCCCACGGGCTCCCAGTGCCCATGCTCCCCTGGAGGACTGACAGCAAGGTCGCCCCAGGTGTCTAGCCCTCCATTCTGGCCACGGCACACATGCCGGCTGCCAGCGCACATGTGCCACCTAAGCCTCTGGTCTTGTGTCTCTGGAATCCCCTGCCGTTACGCACACGCACTCCAGGCCCTGACCACAGCATCCCCCCCCCCCCCCCCCCCCCCCCCCCCCCCCCCCCCCCCCCCCCCCCCCCCCCGCCAGGCCAAGCGGCTGCAGCTCCCCATCCTGTCGGAGGAGCAGGTGATCATGGAGGCAGTGGCTGAGCATCCCATCGTCATCGTGTGCGGAGAGACGGGCAGTGGGAAGACCACACAGGTGCCCCAGTTCCTCTACGAGGCCGGTTACAGTAGGTGAGGCGGTGGTGGCCCTGTGGGGCCCAGGGCAGGTGGATGCTGGTCCCGGAAAGTCGCTGAGAGCCTGGGCTCCTGGGAACAAAGTCCTGGCTCTGCCAGTTCCATGCGGAGACTCCAGGCGAGCTGCTCTGGGCCACAGTGTCACAGTGCGATGGCGTCAGGGTGTCACATGGATGCAGCAGTCGGATTTGTATGAAGTACTGAGGCCCCCACCTGGCCCCTGGCCCCTGGCATGGTGTCCATTGCTGCCGCTGTGTGTCCTCCTCTTGGCTCTCTGGGTCTGTAGAGTCCCCAAGGCCACAGCAGGCTCTGCAGAGGGCCTCCCAGGTCCCAATGAAAGTATACAATGTGGTCTGCAGGGAAGCGGCCCTGGGCGGTAGGGAGACCTGGGGAGTCACATGAGCCCCAGCCCCGGGGCCAGTTGCTGGCATGCGTGGGATGACATCTCCTGCGGGGGCTCTGGGCTACCTGCCGGGCCAGAACCAGGACCACTGATGCCAGAAGGGAGCAGGGCTCCCTCCTGGTCAGCTCTGACAGCCTGGGCACCTCCTGGCTGCAGGGAAGAGTGGGACCTGCCGGGAGAGGTGACCCCAACCCAAGATGGGCCCCGCCCTGGCGGGTCCCGAGTCCGTAGCGGCTGTGTCGTCTGTGCGTTGGGTCCTTCAGTCCACTTGTCACAGGCCTGGAGTTCCTGGAGCTCCAGAGGGGGCAGCTGCCAGTTAGTCCACAGGGACCGAAGGGAGACAGAGGCTATTGTCTGGGCCACGCTGGCTGCAGGGCAGGTTGCTGCGCCTCTGTCAGCTGTGGGAGCAGGGGTGGTGCTACCCTCTGAGCCCAGGCTTCCTCCTCTGTAGGCCGGGGTGTGGGATCTGCCTTTAGAACTTGAATGGCACTCATCACTGGGTTTTAAATCTTGTTTATATTTGAGACTGGGTCTCGATATGCAGTTCAGATGGACCTTGAACTCACTGTGCAGCCTAGGCTGGCCTCTAACTCACTGATCCTCCTGCCTCAGCCTCCCGAGTGCTGAGGTCTCAGGCTTGTGCACTATGCCCAGTGAAACACCAGTTTTTAAATTTACCTGAGCGTGTCTCTGGGTGAGCTTGGGTGTTGTGCAACACGCAGAAGCCTGCAGTGCATGGGGGTGTCCCTCGACCCTGTTCCCGTTGCCCATCCCGTGTGGCTGTCTCCCTGCTCCAGGGTCTCTACACTTGGATTCTGTTGTTATCCAGATGCTGGTCACTGAATGTGCTTTTCTGTACACTGCTTTCTGTTTGCCATAAGCTGCTGACCTTGAGACCACACAGATGGTGGGAAGCAGGCACAGCTCTGAGTCAGGCATTGCCCACACTGGGTCCCTGGGGCCGGGGAGACGCGGCATGCGGGTCACTGGAGCCGTAGCATGGGGCCCACCCGCCTCTGCTCCTGGGCTCTACGCAGGCTTGCTGATTCTCCACAGTCAGCCAGTCCCCATGACGCCATCTACCTTGACTTCTAATCCATGGCCTTGGAACAGGCTTCCCCGGGCCCCCTGCAGCCTGCCGTCCACCTCCTCTCTGCTGCTCATGGCCACACTGCCACGCGCCAGCCACTCCCTGCCCCGCCTGCCTGCCTGCGGGTCCTCCCTTGGAGCTCCAGGTAGCCTGGGGCGAGGGCGCAGCCACATAGCTGATGGGGGCCTCCTTCCGCAGCGGCGACAGCATCATTGGCATCACGGAGCCTCGCCGTGTGGCTGCAGTGGCCATGTCCCAGCGAGTGGCCAAGGAGATGAACCTGTCGCAGCGGTGAGGCCCTGCTGGCTGGGTGGGTCCCGGGTAGGCCTGTGGCCCTGGCCCTGAGGGCTTATGGGAGGGGCTGAGTGGTGCAGGGGTTGTGCTGGGTCTTAGGCTGGTGTCACCTTGGCTCCAGGCCCCCAGGAACGCGCTGCGCAGGGGCTTCCAGCGCCTCAGACTCTGGAACTCCCAGGCAGGAGCTCCCATCACGCTGGGGCAAAGAAAGAACCAAGCAGGTGGCCAGGGTTAGGCAGCCATGGAGTTACAGCTTTGCCAAGGTCACTGGGAACCACAAATGCCTCTCTTGGCAGCGAGCGCCCACACTTGCGGGGATGAACATTACCTGTGTGTGTGTGTGTGTGTGTGTGTGTGTGTGGTATGTGGTGTGTGGTATACGTGTTGCTGGAGACGAAGCCTGGAGCCTCTGCACTGAGCTACCTTCTTAGCCTGTTTTATTACTTATTTTGAGACGAGATCTGACCAAGTTGCCCAGCCCAGTGTGGTGGCACATGGCTCTAATCCCAGCACTCAGGCTGAAGCAGGATTGCCCCAAGTTTGAGGCCAGCCTGGGCTACATAATGAGTTAAAGGCCAGTATGAACTACATAGCAAGACCCTGTTTCATAAAACAAAAACAAAACAAAACGTTGGCCAGGCTGGGTTTTAACTTGGAATCCTTCTGCTTCAGCCTCCCATAGCGCTGGGATTATGGGCACGCACAACACCCAGCTAGCATTCATGTGCCCAGTGCTAGGGATGGAACCCGGGCCTTGCACACCTTGAGTTCGTTCACCGCTGAACCACATGCCAGCCCACACACTTACCTCTTACCATAAACGCCCCCCACCAGGGGTCCCAGCTGTCACATGTGACCAGCCTGTCTATCTGCCCCTCCCCTTGTCGGTCACTCTCTACTCAGGGCTTCATGTGGTTCTGGAGGAAAGACCTTCCTGCAGTCCCCGGGGACTCTGCTGGGCGGTGGCTGTGGCCCTGCTGTGTGTGGCGAGGCTTCTCAGTCGTCACCCAGAGCCCTCTGTCCTGTGCTACAGCCTGCAGCAGCTGGGGGGGCTGAGGCGACATCGGCCTTAACCTGGGTTGCAGCCCAGCTTCCTCTGTGGGCTCTGGAGCTGCCCTACTGCCCAGTCTCAGCCGAGCCCACACCTGTCCTTGCAGGGTTGTTTCCTACCAGATCCGCTATGAAGGGAATGTCACTGAGGAGACCAGGATCAAGTTCATGACAGATGGAGTGCTGCTCAAGGAAATCCAGAAGGTGGGGGCCCATCCTGAGGCATGGCAAGGAGCGTGAGCGTGAGTGTGGGGGAGGCCGGCACAGGGGAGGTGCGTCCTGCAGTGGTCCTCGGGATGCTGCCTGTGCCACAACGCTGCTGTGACCTAGGGCCAGCCTGTGTCCCGATTTGCGTCTTGGCACTCACCCTGCCCTTGTGTCAGAGTGGGACTTGTGCAGTACACGAGAGCCGCTTGCCAGGTGCCTGGCACACAGCGAGGGTCTGCTACATGTGCTCCTGGTCCTGGGCTCTGGCTTGGCTCAGTTTCTGTGGCCCCGGGTGTGCCCTGAACACAGGCTACAACCAGGCCCCGCCCCAGGGGCAAGACCAGGATGGCTCTGTGTCCAGCTGTGCGCTGCCAGGGCAAGGCTGCCCAGTGCCCAGCCTCGGGCTACAGTCCTTGCTTGCCCTGCGTGTGGGGGTCTAGTCCCCAGCGGGCAGCCCCGCCTCCCTGCCATCCCCTGCTGCCTCCTGGAGCTTCTGAGGTGTGGGCTTGGCCAGCCAGTCCCTGGGGTGGCACACATGTCCCTGAGGGTGTACAGGGCCCCAGTGGAGGCTGTGCTGCTGTGGTCCACCCGCATGACAGGGCGAGGCACCACAGCCCCCTGAGCTCAGTGCACTGGAGAGCCCTAGCTGGGTGACGTGTATACCCGGCCACCCTGTCTCCGTGGTGCAGTTGCAGCTGCCAATCTCCTGCACTCCCGTGATCCTGGGCCCCAGGCCTCGAGGCTGCTGTTCCCACTTCCTAGGATGACGTGGAGGCCCGGGCAGGGGCAGGGCTACTGAGCCTCATGCAGCCCCTGGCTCCCCGCAGGACTTCCTGCTGCTCAAGTACAAGGTGGTCATCATCGACGAGGCTCATGAGCGGAGTGTGTACACCGACATCCTCATCGGCCTTCTGTCACGCGTTGTTGCCCTGCGCGCCAAGGTGGGGTAGGGGCCCTGGGCCATGCCTGGGGCCTGGTGTCCTGTGTGCCTTGTGGCCAGGCCCTGGACTGTCAGACCCTGTCCACCTGGGCTGTCCTGGGCCTCCCTCTTGTCCTGCAGCCGGTGCTGTCGATCCCCAGGTCCTTGTCCTCACCATCCTCGGGTTGCGTCCTGACTCTTGTCTTGGTACTTGTCAGCGACCTCTGCTGTGGCCACACAGAATGAGCAGGGGAGGCACAGAGCCAGGCCTGGTGGGGGGAGTCAAGGGGCAGTGATGTGGGACCTGGCCGGCTTCCATCCCCTGTCCCTGGGGTGGATTTCCAACCATGGGGACAGCCAGGGCCCAGGCACAGGGCCACATCAGGCCACCGGCCACCGCGTCCTTGGGGCCCCTGGGCCGGGTGGGGTGGCGCAGCCCCCTGCCTCCCATGCCTGAGGCAGCATGGCTGTGCCCCCAGAGGCGGCAGCCGCTGAAGCTGCTCATCATGTCGGCAACGCTTCGGGTGGAGGACTTCACACAAAACCAGAGGCTCTTCGCCAGCCCACCGCCTGTCATCAAGGTCAGGCTGGGGCAGAGCCTCCTGCGGTGGGGCGGGGGGAGCGCAGCATGGGACCCAGGCAGCCGGGCGGCCTGGGCTGAGCTGCGTGGCCCCGCAGGTGGAGTCACGGCAGTTCCCGGTCACTGTGCACTTCAGTAAGCGCACGCTAGAGGACTACAGCGGCGAGTGCTTCCGAAAGGTGTGCAAGATCCATCGCATGCTGCCCACAGGTAGGACCTGGGTAGGACCCCAGGCACAGCAGGTACGCTGCCCACCACCAGCTTCCGCCCACACCCTCAGAGCCAGCCTGGACACCGCGGGTGCCCCCTCCATCTGCCTAGCTGTGCATGCAGAGCCATGGGTTCGCATCCTGAAGGCCGAGGGGAGCCAGGCAGGAGCACACGCGTGGCCTCCAGGCTCAGAGCAGGGTAGACGCACTGCCAATGGGCCCTTTGGGGCTGTGCCTGTGGTGGCACTGCCGGGTGTGTGGTAGCTCTGTCTCTGGCCCCTCAGGGCACCGCTGGTTCTGAAGCTCCAGCCTCCTGTTGCACCTGTATCTTACGGTCCTGACTCCTGGCCATCTGTATCTTATGGTCCTGACTCCTGGCTGTTGTTCTTTGCTAAGTGCTAAGTGCTTGCTGAGTGACTAATGGATGACAGCGGGGTGGTTCTTTCTTCAGGTGGCATCCTGGCATTCCTAACGGGGCAGGCAGAGGTGCACGCACTGTGCCGCAGGCTCAGGAGGGCCTTCCCAGCCTCCAGGTCACAGCCACCAGGTACCTGGGCCCCTGGCTCCCCGCACCAGGCCTCAGTGCATGCTTGCCCCACCCCTGGCTGACGGTCAGCATCTCTGTGGCCTTGCTATGGAGAGGGAGCAGAGTGCAGTCACTGCACTGCCCACAGAAACCTGCCCACCCTCGCCCCTCCAGGAAAGGAGGATGACAAGGACTCTGTGGAGGAGATGCGCAAGTTCAAGAGGTCACGCTCCAGGGCGAAACAGGCTCGGGCTGAGGTACGGGGTTGAGGAGGGCGTTGTGGTCGGGTGGGGAGGGAGTTGAGGAGGGCGTTGTGGTCGGGTGGGGAGGGAGGAGTGGAGGAGAGTGCAGGTCCTCACAGCCAAGGGCAGCAGGGCGCCGCGTGCATGCCCAGGGTGGCACCTTCCCGGGCAGGGTTGTAGCTCATAGTGCATTTGGAGGACGCTTCCGGCAGGCTGGGTGCTGCCCTGAGCTGGCTGCGCACTGTGGGCTCCGAGGCAGTGAGGCCCCTGGCCGCGTGAAGCGGTAGTCTCCCTACCCCCCGTGGACCCGCCCCCAGGAGCCTGACGCCGGGCCCCTGCACTGCTGTCCCGTCTCCTGCAGGTGCTGCCCCAGATCAACCTGGACAACTACTCGGTGCTGCCGGCCAGTGAAGCGGATGAGGACAGAGAGGCAGAGGTGGACGATGACGAGGAGGCCGCCCTGGACTTGGACCTGGACCTCAGCCTGGGTGACGGCGACGATGGGGCAGACAGAGGTGCGGGCCGGGCACAGCCTGCTGCTCCGGCGTCCCTTTGGGCCCCTCCTGCACGTGTCTGCCCTGTCCCTGCCGCCTGGGGCTGTGTGCGGCACCAGGTCCTGCTCAAGAATAGGCCCTGTGCATCCTGGCTCCTTGAATGTGGGGGTCCCACCACGTGGGGCTCCCAGCTGCCGGGTCGCTGGGCTCCCCAAGCCCCTCACTGCCCGCGGTGGGATAGGAGCTCCATAAGTGTTGTGTGGAGGGTCACGGGTCTCCTGCGCAGAAGGGCAGCCTGGTGCACAGGATCCTGTGTGTGTGGGCCGATGCTGGCACTTGGAGTCCCAGCCACTCAGGAGGCTGAAGCAGGAGGAGCACTTGAGCCCAGGAACTTGAGGCCAGTTTGGGGAAGGTAGCGAGACCCTGTTGGAAATAGAAAGCAAAAGGGAATTCTGTGATCTTCACATCCAGCCTAGAGCACACAAAGCAGCCGTTGCCCGACTGCCAGCTTCCAGGACAGCTGGGACTGCAGCTGGCTGTGGGGTGTCGGACACCAGGGCCTGGATGGGGCAGAGTGAGGCACCTGCAGGGTGGATGTTGCGGATGCTCTGCCAGCTGCCAGGCGGGCAGCTCGAGGATGACTACCACCTGGGTCTCTGCCTACAGGTGTACCGCCTGATGCCTCCCTGCCGCTGCATGTGCTGCCGCTCTACTCCCTGCTGGCGCCCGAGAAGCAAGCGCAGGTGTGCTCCAGGGATGGCCTCCTGTCCCCATGACTCCGGTGCTTGGGCGGGGGCTGAAGTCTGGAGCACACAGAAGCTATGTATGCCTGCCCAGGGCCACGCGGCCAGGCGGGGATGGTCAGGCCACTGCAGCCAGTGCCCTCCCTGCCCCGCCCTGCCCTCCGGTCCTTGAGTTGGCACTTGACGCTAGCACTGGCTTCCTCCCCTGCCCCAGGTCTTTAGACCTCCCCCAGAGGGGGCGCGGCTGTGTGTCGTGGCCACCAACGTGGCCGAGACATCCCTCACGATTCCCGGCATCAAGTATGTGGTGGACTGTGGGAAGGTCAAGAAGCGCTGCTACGACCGCGTCACCGGCGTGTCCTCCTTCCGTGTGACCTGGGTCTCCCAGGCGTCTGCTGACCAGCGGGCAGGCCGTGCGGGCCGGACAGAGCCAGGCCACTGCTACAGGTGGGCCCCACCCCACAACCCCCAAGGGTAGGGCTCCGTGTGCTGGGGCACCGCATGCTGTCCAGTGCACATGGACCTGCAGCACCCACCTCTGCGGGCCTGTTCTCCGCCCATTCATCTGCAGCTTGATCAGGGCTCGCTCCTCTCTGCGTGCACAAGTCTGCCTGCCTTTTCAGAAGTGTTTAGCTGCTTCTTGGGTCTGGGCACTGACCCCGGGTCTTCATGCTGAGCTGCGCCTCCAGGACTTCACTGTCATTAGTTACTGACTTACTTTGAGACGAGGTCTCATAGGTTGCCCATGCTGAGATTACACTTGCAGTCCTCCTGCCTCAGCCTCCCATAGTGCTAGGGTTGCAGGCGGGGGTCACACCAGGCTGGTGGCTTTTGTGCTGTCACTCACACTGGCGTTAGAGCCGCAGCAGACGCCGCTGCCCCCGCCGGCCTGTGCTCTGCGTTCTCCACCACCCGTGTTACTGCTCCTTACACATGGTTTTAAGTTGCATACAGGGAACTGGAGGGGGCAAGACGAGGAAGGAGCACCGGCTCCACGGAGGAGGGGCAGCGGCTGCGCCATTCAGGGTCCCAGCTGATCACAGCCTCCTCTTCGCCAGGCTGTATTCCTCCGCCGTCTTCGGGGACTTTGAGCAGTTTCCTGCCCCTGAGATCACACGGAAGCCAGTGGAGGACTTGATCCTGCAGATGAAGGCCCTCAACATCGAGAAGGTGGGCAAGAGCCCACCCTGTCCCCCGAGTACCTGTGCCAAGGGGGAACTGCCTCTCCTGATGCAGGGCAGCCTCTGGTTGGCTGGGTACTCAGTGCGGCCCCTTGAGCACAGGACTCTACCCAGGAAGGCAGACCGGCCCATCTGCTCATATGGAGAAAGTCTTCCTGTGCCACGTATGGCGGCCTGGCCAGGGCACCCTATCCCGCTGGGTCTGGGTCACTTTCTCATTGCTGGGACACAGTGTACATCTTAAAGAAACAGGTTTATTTTGGCTCATGTTTGCAGTCTGTGGTTGCCTGCTTAGGGCAAACAGCCTGGCAGAGGCGCCTGGTGGAAGAGAGCTGTTTGCGGTGTGGTCAGGAAGGGGGGGCAAGGCCACACCCCAATAGCACAGTCAGCTCCAACTCGGAGTTGATCCCCATCCTCCCACACTCAGACCTCAGACACTCTGCATCCAAACTGTGACACAGGGTGACTTGCAGAGTGGCTTGGGCCGGATTCTCGTCCCTAAGGGTGACGATGGCATCGGTGTCAACCATGTGCTCACTCCTGCCCACAGAGGGTCTCCAGCACTGTCCCTGTTGTACAGAGGACACATGTGGCTATGGGTCGCATGACTTAGCGCCAGGGAGCCTCAGTGCAGAGTTCCACTGTGGTTAGATCCCTGGTGCTGCTCAGCAGGGCAGGGACTATGGGCTTTGTGGTGGCCACAGCCTTGGTGCATCCCTCATACTCAGGCGTGGTGCAGGCAGGGGCTGCAGGCGATGGTCCTCGGGTTCCTGTGCCCGGAGGGCTTGCGGCTGCCGTCCAGGTGCCCAGCCCCGTTCCTGGCGGTGGGTGGCCGGCTCTGCCAGTACTCACCCAGCCCCCTCCCTGGGACCCAGGTTGTCAACTTTCCGTTCCCCACGCCGCCCTCTGTGGAGGCCCTGCTGGCGGCGGAGGAGCTGCTGATCGCACTGGGGGCCCTGCAGGCACCCCCAAAAACTGAAAGGTAGGCAGAGCTAGGCGGGGTGGCAGGGCTGGGGACCCACTGCCCCGTTCCTGGCCCCTGCCCACCATGGCCTTGTCCCCAGGGTGAAGCAGCTGCAGAGGTCGAGGCTGAGCTGCCCAGTCACAGCACTGGGCAGGACCATGGCCACCTTCCCTGTGGCTCCCCGCTGTGCCAAGATGCTGGCACTCAGCCACCAGCACGGCTGCCTGCCCTACACCATCGCTGTCGTGGCTGCCATGACTGTGCGGGAGCTCTTTGAGGAGTTGGACAGGTGGGTGACCTGCGGCCCTGCCAAGCCCTGATGGTGACAGCGGCCACCCGGTGCCCCCCTGTAAGGTGCGGGGTGTCCTGAAGCTCAGAGTGAGGGGTCCCTGGTGTCCAAGGCCACTGATTCCAGAAAAAGGACCTTTAGGGGCCTCCAAACACAGAAACCAGGTGGCGCAGCCCTCCTGCCATCCTCGCCCTGAGAGGCTGATGCAGGAGGATCACAAGGTCAAGCCCAGCCATGCAACTTCATGGGACCCTGTCTCAAAAATAAAACTAAAAAGAGACAGAGAATATAGTTCAATGTGCAGGACCTGGGTGTAATTCCTATTACTTCAAAAATTTAAGCCAGGCTAAGTGGTGTACACTTGTAGTCTCAGCACTTTGAAGGCTGAGGCAGGAGGATTGCCTCGTGTTCAAGGTCAGCCTGGAGCATATAGTCAGACCTCATCTCAAAAAACAAAAGGACATTTAAAAAATAAAATGGACCAAAAGGGGGTAAAAGAACTTGACTACAGTGGCCCAGGCCACTCCTTTCTCTAAGGCTCTTGTCCGACAGCCTCTGTGGTTTGGGGCATGAGGGTCTGGTCTGGGCACCTGTGTCCCCAGGGGTGTCGCACACTGCAGCATTCCTTGGCAGAGTTTGCTGTATCCCTGGGTACTGTGTGGCCCTGTGGCTGAGACCTCTGGGCAGGGGAATTTACTAAGGAAACCTCAAGGTTCCCTTGGTTCCTCTGCCCCTAGCTGACATCCTGCGACCTTGCCCTACTGACCTTTCTGCGGTCCCCATGGCAGCCACCACCCCTGTGCAGCCCGCGCCCCTGCTGAGGCTTCTGGGACAGGAACTGGAGTTTTCTCTCATGCTCAGTCTTAACAGCTGTGACCTCCACACCCCCAATGTCCAGCCTGTACCTCTAAGGAGTGTGTAGCGGCGCCCGGCAGCCCTGGGAGACGTCCCCTTTGTGGCTGTAGACAGTGACTGAACAGCCTAGATTTCTCCCTTGGGTAGGGTGGGGACGGTGCTGACAGTGATGTGCGGGTCGTTGTCTTTAATTTCTGTGAGCAAAGCACTCTGAGCCACACCCAACCCCACCATGCAGTTAGGTTCACACTGTGGAGCCGCTAGCAGGATTTTTCCCAGCTCACCATGGGTGGCTCTGCCAATGGCTTGGGCTTTGCTTTTCCTTTGTTTGTTTGTTTATTTTTTACTTGAGTCAGCATCTCACTATGTCATTCAGACTGGTCTTGAACTCACTGTGTAATCCAGGCTGGTCTCCAACTCAGGTGATCCTCCTGCCTCAGCCTACTGAGTGGTGGGGTTATAGGTGTGTGCCACCACCCCGTGTGGTTTTCTAACTTACTCTTTAAAATACTGTGCAGCGGTGTGTGCTGCTGCTTGTCAAACTGCTTGGTCAGGAGACAGGTGCTCTTTTATTTCTTCCCCGGTGATGGGGATTGAACCCAGGGAACATGGAGCTGCATCCCCAGCCTTACTGAGTCATCCATGCTGGCCTTGAACTTGCGATCCTCCTGCCTCAGCTTCTCAAGTAGCTGGGATTGCAGGTGTATGCCTCTGTAGCTGGCTCCATGCACACTGTCAGCCCTGCTGGCTGAGGGCACCTGGCCTTGACCTGAGTGTGCTCCCACTGCCAAGGTTGCACCTAGGTTATCTTTCTCTCTCTCTCTGTCTCTCTCTGTCTCTCTCTGTCTGTCTTTCTCTCTCTGTCTGTGTCTGTCTGTCTGTCTGTCTGTCTGTCTGCAGACCTGCCGCCAGTGAGGAGGAGCTCATAGCACTGCGGGGCCGGCGTGCCCGGGTGTCGCAGATGAAGAGGACCTGGGCGGGGCAGGGAGCCTCTCTGAAGCTGGGTGACATCATGGTGCTGCTGGGTCAGTGCCTGCACGGGGAGGGCGGGAGCGTGGGTCCCAGGGTCCCGGCCAGTGGGTGAGGTCCCAGCTCGTCCTGCAGGAGCCGTGGGGGCCTGCGAGTATGCCGGCTGCTCTCGGGAGTTCTGTGAGGCCAATGGGCTGCGCTTCAAGGCCATGCTGGAGGTGCGGCGCCTACGCGGCCAGCTCACTACCGCAGGTACAGGGCGTCCCCGGCCCAGGGCCTGCCTGGGACAGCTGTCTGCGGAGACTGGGCTCTGCCTGCAGCAGAAGGGGAGGTGGCTATTCCATGGGACGCAGGGCCCAGGCTCCCAGCCCCACCCTCATGCTCTTCACCTCCAGTCAATGCCGTGTGCCCTGAGGCCGGGCTCTTTGTGGACCCCAAGATGGACCCGCCCACGGAGAGCCAGGTGACCTACCTGCGGCAGATTGTCACTGCCAGCCTGGGTGACCACCTGGCCCGCAGGGTGCAGAGTGAGGAGCTCCTGGACGACAAGTGGAGAAATGCCTACAAGGTGGGCGTTGGCCCTGGGGTGCAGGGCCCAGCCCTGGGGATCCCAGCAAGGAGAAGCCTGGGTTGGTGGAGGTACTGCTCCTCTGTGAGCTGGGGGTGCACCTCCAACTCAGGGGGGTTTCTTTTTTGCATTTTTGAGACTCAGTCTTGGGCTAGGTCAGGCTGCCTTTGAACTCACTGTATAGCCCCAGGTAGCCTGGGACTTGTGACTCTTGCGCCTCAGCCTCTCTCAGGCTGGCATTACAGGCATGCGCCACCTCTCCTGGCCACCAAAGCAGGTTCAGCGGAGTATAGTTCACCTGCCATAAAACCAGTCCACAAAAGCACACGGCTCTGGTCTTGATGTATTCAGAGCGTGCCGCTGACACCATAGTCAGCTTGAAGACAAGGTCGCCTCCCAGAGAAAAGCCCTGCAGTGTCCTCCCACTCTGCACTCCCATTGTTCCGCAGCCTGTGTTGCTGCTCCGTCCCTCTTAGTGGCTGAGGGGACTTAGCGGCTTGGGCATCGAGGGGTGTGTGTGGCCATCAGCCCCGCTGGTAGAGCAGGGTTCACACTGGTTTTGCAGCGCTGGGGTCTCCACCCCTCCCCCCACAGACCCCACTGCTGGACGACCCTGTCTTCATCCACCCCAGCTCTGTGCTCTTCCGAGAGCTCCCGGAGTTCGTGGTCTACCAGGAGATTGTGGAGACCACCAAGATGTACATGAAAGGTACTGTGGACGCCCTGGAAACCGCAGTGCCCCCTTGCCCTGCCTGCCCTGGGCAGCCCCTAGCTCACGAGAGCCCCTTCCGGCCAGGCGTCTCTGCTGTAGACGAGCAGTGGATCCCGGCCCTGCTGCCTGCCTACTGCCAGTTTGAGCCGCCCCTGGAGGAGCCCGCCCCCACGTACTGCCCTGAGCGCGGCCGTGTGCTGTGCCACTGCACCAGTGTGTTCTGTGAGTCCTGCCTGGCCCTGCGCGTCCCCCCTCCTGTCCCTCAGGTCCCTCCTGCGCCTTGCTCACCAGCTGTCCCCGCAGACCGCGTCGGGTGGCCGCTCCCCGCCATCCAGGTGGATTTTCCCGAGGGCCTTGAGCGCTACAAGCACTTTGCCCGCTTCCTGCTGGAGGGGCAGGTTGGTGGCCAGGCCTACCCATCCCCTAGTCCTGGGCTCGGTGGCTGGGGCAGTTGGGCTCACCACCTGGTGTCTCTGCAGGTCTTCCGCAAACTGGCTGCCTTCCGGAGCTACCTGCTATCCAGCCCCAGCACGATGCTCAAGACATGGGCCAGGTACAGCTTCCCTGGGCAGTGTGGAACAGGTGCCAAGAGGGAGCTTGTAAGGCCGGCACCCTCCTGCCTCAGCCCCTTGCAGCTGCTGAGTTACTGCCCTGTGGCAGTGTCACTTGCACGTGTTTCTGGCCTCCCATCCTCCTCCTGTGCCTGTGTCCTCCCCTCCTGTACTGGCCCAGTCCCCCTCCATGAGCTCCCCAGCACCCGGGCCCAGTGGCAGCCGCATGTGCACCTCCTCTAGGCTGCAGCCCAGGACGGAGATGCTCCTGAAGGCCCTGGTGGCTGAGAAGGCTGACTGCCGAGATGCCCTGCTGGCTGTTTGGAAGCGAAACCCCAAGTGTGAGTGGGGCGGGGCTGCACTCTGGCTGGGTGGAGCCCCAGCCCTGGGCCTCTCTGCTGGGCATGGCTGTGGCCACACTGACACAGCGCCACCTCCCTGCAGACCTGCTGGTGGAGTACCTGGAGTGGCTCCCTCAAGCCACACACCCCAACGTTGAGAAGGCCTGGCCCCCAACCTTGCAGCACTGACCAGGCCTCTGGCTGTGACTGGAGCTGGCACAGGAGCTCAGGATGCCCTAGGAAAGCTGCTCCGCCCAGGCCGCTGTGTGTGCGGTCCCTCCCTGTTCATTACACCAGGATGGAAACCTCGCTCTGTGTGCGGCCCTGGTCTGGACTGTGGCGTGGGCTGCATCAGGCCCTGTGGACCACAGGGCCCTGCTCCAAGGCAGAAGCTCGGCTGGGGCCCCAGACTTCTGTGTGCTGGGAAGCAGGTGGTGCCCTGTCCTGGGCAGCTGTGGAGGCGGGCCGGGCAGAGGATAGTCCCCAGGGAGAGGATGCACACTGGGCCCAGGCGGGGGTGGGTTAGGCCACCTTGTCCTGTATCCAGGGCCCCGAGAGGCCAGCTGTGCAGTCAGGATGCGACATAGAAGACTTGTGCTTGGGCTCAGGGTGCACCCTGGGACCCTGTGCTGGCCCCAGCACTCCACCTGGCCCCCAGCCCCAGTCACACTGATGCTGTTGCCCCCCCGGAGCCCCTCGTCGCCCAGGTTGGGCTACCCTGCCCCGTGGCCCAAGCAACAGAACCTCAGCTTCTCAGCTGAGCAGAGTGAGACCGAGGGCCGCTTCAGGGCGCCCGCAGTGCTGGTCCTGGCTGTGCTCGCTGGCTGAGAGAGCTGGCGTTTGGCTGCAGCTCTTGCCCTGCTCCACAGGTCCAAGCCTGCTGCAGTTCAGCACGCGGTAAATGTCATGGCTCTGAGACCATCACCGCTCAGTGCCAGGGTACGTTTGTGACCTTGGAATGGAAGGAAACCCTGCACACATGGCCATCACTCTGTCACCTCTGTGCCCAGCTTGGGCCCTCCCAAGCCCACCTTTCATCTGTTTATCTTTGCCCCTTCTGGACGTTTCTGATAAAGTCATCCGGCATGTGACCTATCCCTCTGTCACTCTGCCCACAGTGGGGGTGGGTGGCCGCAGCGCCTGCTTCACGTGGTTACATCACCAAATAAAAAGGACCCTGGTTCTGAGCTGGGTGTGGGGCAGTCAGGAGGCTGAGGCGGAAGGACCGCTGTGAGTTGGAGTTCAGCCAGGGCTGCAAAGCAAGGCCCTGCCATAAACCACAGTGGGCTGCGCTTCCTGTCCACTTGTCCACGGCTCCCGGGTGCTGGTGTGAGTGTGCGGTGTGACTGAGCTGTGGATACAAAGCCCGTTGTTCTCTCAGGTGTACCTAGGAAGAGTGCTGGCTAGAGGGTGAAGAGGACCCCAGCTCTTCACACTGCGCTACCCAGTCCCTACCTCACTACTTTTCTTTTTTCCTACCTCACTTCCCAAATAGAGAATCTTCCTTAGTTGCCCAAGCTGGGCTCCAACTTGCAAATCTTCCTGCCTCAGCCTCCCAGAGTACTGCAGTTGACAGGTGTGCACCGCTGCACTTGGGTGACATACAGAGGTGTGTGCCCATGTGTGTGCACATATGTACACCATAGTTGGAACCCTAGAGCTTTGTGCTAGGCAAATGCTTGTCTGCATGGCAGCCTCTTGTATGACCCTTCCAGGCTGTCTAGCTGTTAACGCAGCAGTGCCCTCAGCCTGTGCCCCACCCCATGCCAAGCACCCTGCACCTCAAGCGACTCCTGTCCTGGGACACCCTCACCCCAGAGGAGTGGTGCCCTATGACAAGGGGACCATGCAGGCCCTGGCAGGAGAGCACGAGGAACAGACAGGATTCAGTGCTGGGGCTATCTGGCGGCCAAGCAGAGCGCACTCGGGTGGTGTGGACCCCAGGAGGTGCCAGCCGAGGGAGCGGTGCAGCCATAGGGCCTGGGGAGGAAGCTGCGGAGTGCCGTGCCCAGCGAGAAGGTGGACATCTTGGACAGCTGTTTCCAAACCGGCTCGGTTTTGCCCACCACGCCAACCCCTGCAACAACCCAGGTCTTGCAGAAGAGCAAAAAGTTTTATGTACAGGGCGGACAGCCCTGGAGACAGGAGACACAAGTCTCAAATCTGCCTCCCTGAAGACCGGGCTTGGGGATATTTATAGGATAAAGTAGAGAGGTTGTCCTGGTTGCTTGTTCAGAAAATGGTATTATGCTTTAGCTTGATTCAAGGACTGCAAGTCAGAGTCCAGCCTAGGCAATTTCGTGATGTGATGACACCCCCCCACCCACCCCCACCCCCGCTCAAAAAACAAGACCGGGGAAACAGCTCAGTGCGGAGGCCCTGGGTTCAATCCCCAGTTAAAAACCGAAGCACCCACATCGGCAGATACAAGCACATCGATGAGGATCAGACGGCGACGCGCTCCATGTGACCGGAGTTGCTTCCGGCACGATGAAGTGGGTGCCCCTCCCGATTTTCCAGAGCCCCTCCGCTCTAGTCCACGTCTCCCGCGTCCACGCCGCCGTCTGGCGCGCTGTGCGCTGTGCGCTCGGCCGCCAGGGGGCGCCCAGACCGAGCCGCGTCCCCGCGCCCTCCGCCGTCCCTCCCGCGTCAGGGCACAAGAGAGCCGCTCGTCGCCGCGCCGCGCCGTTTCCGCGCAACCCAGAAGCCACGGGGCTCGGCCCCGGAATCGGCACACGGTAGGGGCCGCGCACACGGCCAGCTGAGCACTGGCTCCGGCTCCCCGCCGCGCACGAGGTCGTTATTGAAACAAAGTTTCTCAAAAAGCGGTTCTCTTGCTGTTGCAAGGAAACGCAGGGCTGAAACTACAAGACGGAGGAACTAGGTATCCACGGTGCGTGAGGCTGAGGAATCGATTTGGGGAGAAAGCGTTAAAAAGTGGAGATGCCGGGGATTGAACCCGGGGCCTCATACATGCAAAGCATGCGCTCTACCACTGAGCTACATCCCCTGCCCTCGCAAAAGGTTTTCCAGAAAGACCCATAGGACTTTCGGACCCCGCGCGATGTCCTGTGCTCCAGCCCCCCATGTCCTGCCCGGGCCCTGCATCTGGAGCCGGCGGGAGGCGCGCTGTGCTCGGAGATCCACGCGGGCCGGGGCGGGACGCGAAGCCGCGCTCATAGGACCGAGCCTGGCACGCTGTTATTCACGGCTTGTCCTCGTTAGTATAGTGGTGAGTATCCCCGCCTGTCACGCGGGAGACCGGGGTTCGATTCCCCGACGGGGAGGCTAGACGTTCCTTTTGCGTTGGGTTTTGGTTCGTGTATTCCACCGGAGATTACCGAGGACGCTCACCCCGGTACCACTGCGGACCTGCCGTGCACGCCTCCACTTCACCCCGGGTCCGACGCGTCCCAATGCGGGCCCCTTTCCCTACTGGGAAGCAGCGGGCGCGACCCTGGCGCGGCGCCTCCCGCGTGGCTGTCTTCCTCTACACCCCTCCCTCCCTTTCTCCTTTCTTCCCTCTACGCTTCCTTCCACCTTTCCTCGCTCCGGCTCTTTCTTTCCTACCTCATTCGATGTTTAAACAACGCTACACACATTTAGTTTTGAACAGGCTAAATAAGCAATGCTTTGCAGGTGACAGCGGCGCCAGCCCCTGGGAGGGGACCTCGTCCTTCTCCGCCCCTCGCTGCCCGCTGCGCCGCGGAGGCGCCCGAGCGGCGGCCCCGCCTCGCGGCCCTCTGCGCACCCGCCCCTGCAACACCTCTTCCGGGCAGCTGTCCGCGCACGCCAAACCGCAGGCGCCGACCCAGCTGGCGGCGCTGCTCCCCGGGAGGCGTTGGGGGTGCCAGGGGTTGCTCCATCGATTTGCGGTCTCAAATGGTTTTCTTTGCCATTCAAGGACCAGCAGTGATCTTGACCCCACGTGATTCAGGGTGGAAAAGGCCTTCTTGCTGCCTTTTGGGTTTCGCTGTCTTGTTCTTCGTCGCGACCATCGCAGCGCCGTGTTGTGAACAGTGCCTCACGCGTCCCGCTTTGGTCATTCAGATCCTTGGGGAAATGCCGCCAGATCACAACGAACAGGCAATGAACTTACAGGAGGGGGAAATGATGTTCTTAAAACGTTACATGTAAGTGAAATGTATGGAGAAGTTTGCTCTTACAGTACCTAAATGGAAGTAAAACCTCTTTGAGCCTATGAGATTAACAGGCCTGCCGCGCGCGCGTCTGTGTGTGTGTGTGTGTGTGTATGTGTGTGTGTGTGTTTTCTTTTTGTGTCCTAAAGACAAGAAGTAGATGCCTGGTGGTCCGGGCTGGGGAGACAGACAAGAGGGCAAGGATGATGGGTGTCAGGCCTCCCTTTCGGGGGCAGAAATGTTCCTCGCTGTCGACGGAGGGAGTCACAGCGCACCGTGAGCCCACTCAGTCCCACGGAGTTGTCCATGTGGTGATGCCACGCAGCTGTCATCTTAATACAAAAAACTAAAAAATAACCAACACCCTATCGAGGTGGCACACACCTGCAACCTCAGCACTCTTGGGAGGCTGAGGCAGGAGGATCACAAGTTCCAGCCCATCCCGAGCACTTTAGTGAGAACTGGCCTCCAACTTTAAAAGGACCGAGGGTGTAACTCAGAGCAAAAGCCCTGGGTTTCACCCGGTACCAGTGCCCCCCACACCCTCGCTCTCCAGGACGCAAGATCTGGCCTCCGCACGGGCCAGTCCTTGCTAGGTCCCCTCTGCTGTCTCCTCCGCGACTGATTTTTTGGGCTTAACCTCAATGCCTTCCTTTGTACGAGCTCTTTGCCGGCCCACGTGTCCGCCCGCCCCCTTCCTAGCGCGGCTGGTGTTGAGTCCGCAGGTCTTACCGTCCCCATGTCAGTCCCCACCCCGATACTCTATGCCATCACTCGCTTATTGTGTTTGCGGATGAACTACACATACCGACAGGAGGTGATCAACAAACACGAGATGACCTCACACTAGGAAGGACCCCGCCCCGTTCTCCACTTCCCTCCACACCCACCATCGCCTCGGAAGGGAGGGGAGCACAGCGCCAGCTGGGTGCGCACGTCACAGGTGTGGCAAGGTCACAGGTGTGGCGCCCACGCGTGGAGGCGGGTGTGAATCACGCGTCAGCCCATCTGAGTCGATGCTCCCTCCTGCTCGCCGGGCCCAGAAGCCCCCCGAACCCCGCATACGGGTTGATCCTGTTCCTTTTGTCAGAGAAGAGAGTTGGGGAAAGTGAGCGAGCCAGGTGGGGGTCATGCATTCGTACTTCCGTTCAGATGTTCATCAACAAACATTAGTGAAGCACCAACTGTGTACGGGGCACCGCTCTAGGCGCCAAGGCACTGGTCTCCCTGGACGGTCGTTGTGGCTGAGGGGACAAGCAAGGACGTAGGACGAGGCACACGAGCGCACAATGAGCCCTCGGGCCCGGGACGTTGCGGGAGGCGGCGGCCTTGAAGATCGGGAAAGGACCGATTCGCAGAGGACCAGAACACGGGCGGAGTACACTGTGATTACCGGGGTAGGGCCCAGAGCAAAGACCGGAGCTCAGAAATGAGAGGGAGGACAGAAAGAGCAAGTTGAGGTGCCGGCTGCCGAAATAGCTCAGTTGGGAGAGCGTTAGACTGAAGATCTAAAGGTCCCTGGTTCGATCCCGGGTTTCGGCAGGTCTTTTCTCTTTTGCCACAGAGGCGGAAGTGAATAAATCTGTGACGCTGATCTCCGCAGGAGAAAAGGTGCTTCTGCCTTTTAAATTTTAAATTTAAATTTTATGCTTTATTTGGAAGAGCCCTCTAGGGTTCCCTGAAAGATAACTTCCCTGCCCCGCTTAGTTGCGTGAAACCAACAAGTCCTAGTTGCTGCTGGATTCTTTTTTTAAACTCTTACTCCTCTGCAATGTTTGTTGATGTCTGCTCGTGATTTCTGCTTTCTGTTCATTCGACTCTGCGTTCGGAACTGTCACGGCCAAGTCAGGGTCCAAGCAGGACGTGGGCGCCTCAGATATCATTAAAATTGGACTTATTTTAAGGCTTGTACACCTTTTTAATGTAATTTTTAGTACTGCACCTTTGCGGGGCGCATCTTTCCGCGATACCTCCTTCGTACCCTCCCTCCCCGCCTTGTTTTATCAGAATATTTAAAAAACGTTGGCTCCCTCCGTGCGTGGGTGCGCAGGGGAAAATAAACATGCTTTAAGGGAGCCTTTGAAGGACCTCTATACAACGCCTGTCCTCGTTAGTATAGTGGTGAGTATCCCCGCCTGTCACGCGGGAGACCGGGGTTCGATTCCCCGACGGGGAGGCTGGAAGTTTTGTAGCTTGCAATTGAGATTTTTACGTCTTGCGGTTCATGTGCTCCCTCTTCTGGGAGCAGGATTGCCCCTTACAAGGCCGCAGGGCCCTCCGGCTGCTGCTGTGGCTCCCGCTTCTTCCTCGCGCCTCCCTAGACCTCCAGCGTTGCCCCAGAAGAGGTTCCTAGGCCAGAGCAGAATGAGGAGGCTTCCCCACTGTCTCCTCTGTCGTCCTGCCTAGACCTCCGTCCTCCGGGTCATATATTCATCCATTCACCCTCCTTCCCATATACGCACATACGCGGACCAACCCCTAACCCTAAGCACCGAGAGGGCGCAGCCCAGGCAGATCCATCCGTAACCCGGGGCCGCCGCGACCCGAAGGGACATCAAAGCCCACACCCAGCAGAGGGCAGGGGCAGCCCGTGGGGACAGGTGGCGGGACGTCCTGGGGGAACGTGGCCCCAGGAGAGCGAGGGACTGTATTTCCTTCCTTAAGGCTTGAGCTCTGATCCTGAGGGTGAATTTGATTTTCTTTGATTTTGGGAAGTGTGCCTGTGTGTTTAGGATCAAGAGCCTTCGCACTGAGCTACACTCCCACCCCTTTTATTTTTTTAATGTTTGTTTTTGAGTCCAGGTCTCGCCACATTGCTAATTTGCTCATGCTGGCCTCGAATTTGGGACCCTCTTGCCTCGGCCTCCGAAGTGCTGGGATGACAGGCGTGCGCCCCGCACCCAGGTGGCGTACTTTTCAAGGCGGAGACTGGTGCCCGGGCGGAGGCTCCATCGGGCCTTATTTAATACAGAGGAATATTTCCCGCTCTTATGTACCCCGTTCCTGCCTCGGCTAGAATCTCAGAGGCAGGGCTCCAGGCCGGGCCTCTTGGGGAGGGGTCTGTTGCTTTGCGCGTGCGGGAGCCAGCGTATCTTGGAGGGCAGCGGCGCGCTCGTAAGTCTCGTGCCGGTCGGGGATGTAGCTCAGTGGTAGAGCGCATGCTTTGCATGTATGAGGTCCCGGGTTCGATCCCCGGCATCTCCATTCGCTTTTTGGTGCCCTCCCTGGTTCTTTGTCCCTGCCCGCGGCGGGTGTGCGTGAGCATCGCAGGGCGACTCCTTGGCCTCTTTCCGAAGCTGGGGTCCGACCTGGGTTGTGGCTTCTTACCGAAGACCCTGTGTCTGTGAGTGAGAAACCGAGGCAGAGCCGAGCCTGGGGGCGCAGGGTCATCCGGGTCACTGGCAGTGGCAGTCTCTGCCCCACCTGCTTTTCTACGTGCTCCGGGGACACGGACCTCGCTGGGCTGCGCCCTCTGCTGTCACCTGCGTGCTCCTCCGGGTCCCTCTCCCGATAAAGGGCCTCCGTGTCACTCCCGCCCACCCCCGCGTTCCTAGGCAGGGGACCCGCGCTCTGCGCGGACAGTACCTCGGCTCTGCGGGTACCTGGGTCTTGGCAAAGCTTTTATTTTTGAGACCAGGAAACTGAATTCGTGACGTGACTCACTCACCATGTGACACGTGGGCAACAGCTCCTGTTTCTAAGGAGCTGGGCAGAGTCATTCTCCCTACTGTCGGCAGGGTGTAAGGAAGCAAATCATCGGGGAGGGTTATTGCTAAGGTGACCCAGCCCCGCGGGAAACTAATTACATGCTTCTGCTCTACATGGTATCTTATTTTCTTTTTTTTTTTTTTTCTACATGGTATCTTATAATTACAGACTTCCAAGAGTGCGAGACCAGGGACAATATGAAACTTTGTTCTCGTTAAAGGCTTGTGCTGGGGAGGGAGCTTCCTAGAAGAATTGTGAATCTTTGAAAAGAAGTCTTTTTAACTATTAATTTTTTGTTTTATAGTAGGGGCAAAAAAGGTATGGTATGGCACAAGCCTGTAAACTCAGCATTAGGAAGGCTGAGGCAGGAGGATCACTCGGCCTGCCTGAAATGTTTAATGAGTTGAAGGCCAGCTTGGACTACATAGCAAAAGCCCCTCTCAAAAACAAGAAAAAGGAACCAAACAAGACTGGGAAGTCCGTTATGTGAGCTAGCGAGAGGATTCACAGAGAAAATGCGGGTGAGGTAGGGTTAGGGCTGGGGCTTGTTCAGTGGGGACAGTTTCAGGTTCACAAGATGTAGTTTTGGAAGTGGCTGCTGGTGACGGCCGCATAAAAAGTGAGTATAACATTGACACACTTAAAAATAGTAAAATTTAGCTGGGTGTGGTGATGCACACCTGTAATCCTAGCACTGGGACGGATTGTTGTGAGTTTGAGACTAGTCTGGGCTATAAAGGGAGCTCAAGGCCAGCCTGAACTGCATAGCGAGACCCTGTCTCAAAAAGATTAAAAAAAAAAAAAAAAAAAGTAAATTTTAGCCCGGTGTGGTGGCCCAAGCCTGGAACCCCAACACTTAGGAGGGAGGCTGAGGCAGGAGGATTGTTGTGAGTTCAAAGCCAGCCTGAACTATATAGTGAGACTTTCCTGGTCTCAAAGAAAAATACAATACAAAAATACAACAACAGATAAGGGCTGGTGGGTGTGGTGGCGCAGGCCTGTAATCCCAGCACTCAGGAGGCTGAGGCAGGAGGATCGCTGTGAATTTGAGGCCAGCCTGGACAACAAAATGACCTCAACGCCAGCCTGAATTGCATAGCGAGACCCTGTCTCAAAAAGACAAAACCAAAACCAAAACCAAAAAGATAAACAAATAAAGGCTGGAGGTGTATCTCAGCGGTGGTGTTTGTTTACTTGGCAATGACCTGGCACCACCCAAAAAATAAAAATCTCTACTATGGTGCACTTGGCCACAATTTAAAAACACAAAGGGAGCCCGGACAGATTCTGTGTCCCCCTAAATTCCTGCAGGAGGGGCCCCTGGAAGCCTAGGCCAGGCAGGAACGGGACCAGGAAGGTTCCTGGGCTTCTCTCCGCCCCCGAGCCGATGCCTTCGGTGACCTTTTATGGCCACATACTCAGTAAGAAGGCCCAGCCCTGCCCAGCTCTCTGACTTCACCCCTCTCAGAGACCCCCACTCCCTAGCAGAGCTCAGCCAGCTCTGGGGAGGAGACTTGGCCCACAGGCAGGGTGACCTTGGCAGGTGACAGGCAGGGGACCTCGCAGCACAGGGTCATCCCCCCTCCTGCGTGCATGACGCTCCTCAGTGCTGCCCAAGCTGACCCTGCCTGTCACCATGGTCCCTGGGCCTCCTGCAAAGGGCCGAGCCCTGGGCAGAGGGAAGGGGCTGGGGCCGGTGACTCAGGCCCTCATGGCACATTCTGCACAGCTGTCCTCCAGCATTCCAGGTCAGGGTTCAGGTTTCCGGAGCGGACCTGACGTCCCTACCTCTGGGGCCAAGTGGGCCGCGAAGACTGGGCGTCTCCTCTCATGACGTGACCTTGCCCAGGCTCCAATCTCAGCTCTGGGGCACTGCAGGTCCCAGGACCCTTGTGGAGGGGGCTATCCACTGGGAGTGTTCAGGAGCGTCACCGCCCACCCCACACAGCTGCCACAACTAAAAACGTCCCAAGCCCTGCAGAGCATTGAGGATCTGCAATCCCAGCACTCCGGAGGCTGAGGCAGGAGGACCACAAACCCAGCCTGGGCTACATAGTGAGACCCCGACTCGAAAAACCCAGCCAAGAATAAAAATAAACATGACCCCAGCAGGGCAAACCCCTTGCAGTTGGGGCGCCTCCTTCTCTGGGGCCACTGGTGTGTGCTTGGCTGCTCCTCCTGTACCTTTGTATTCAGAGCAGCTCAAGTCCAAGAGCTGTGACTCAGCCTTGCGCCAGTCACAAGTCTGCAGAGGCACAGGCAACTTCGAGCCAAGGCGCCGCCTGCAAACCACACCCAGCTTTGGCTTTCTTTAGCAAGTCCCCTGGCAGTCAGGGAGCTCTGTCTCAGGAATTGTGGGGGAGGTCTCCTCTCCACCCTGGAAACTGACATTTAATTTTTATTTTTCATTTCCCAGGTACACATGACTCATTTCATTCTCCCTGGAAAAATTATGGTAGTTAAAGTTAACTCATTATGTTTGGGTTTTGTTTTCATTTTCTTTTGTTTTCAGACAGGGTCTCACTATGTAGCCCAGGCTGGCTTTGAACTGGCAGGGATCCTCCTGCCTCAGCTTCCTCAAATATTGGGATTACAGGTGTGCACCACCACACCTGGCTCACATTTTAAGTATAATGTGTAATATAATATTCATAATTTAGAAGAATGTGATCATTTTCTAATGGCAGAACTTTTTTTTTTGTCTTTTTGAGACAGGGTCTCACTGTGCAGTTCAGGCTGGCCTTGAGCTCACTTTGTAGCCCAGGCTGGTCTGGAACTTCCAATGATCCTCCTGCCTCAGCCTCCCGAGTGTTGGGGTGACAGGCATGTGCCACTGCGCCTGGATGGCAGAATATTTTTTAGTTGTTTCTTTTTTCTCGGAAGGTTTACAGGTAGAAATTCAAATACCCCTCTCCCACTTGTAGAATTGAGATATTTCTAGAAGAGTCTAGAAGGAAAAGTAAGTGGTGAATTAAGATCCTGTCACTGTAAATTTTAAGTCTGTTTTGGCCACATGTGGTGGCACAGGCCTGTCATCCCAGCACTTGGAAGGCTGAGGCAACAGGATAGATGTGAGTTGGAAGCCACCCTAGCTAGGTTGCATAGCAAGACCCTGTCTCGGAAAAACAATCAAACAAAAAATAACCCCCTAAAATACATTTATTCAGAAGTATGCAGGATGGAGATTCAGTTGTTGTTTTACAATCTCAGCTCTTATATTTCAAAAAACTGAAAGTATTTCGAATGTTTTACTGTATAGAAATGCTGTTTGACAGGATTAACACGATTTAAAACTACACAATGTTACACAATATACACATGTATGAAACATCTCATAAAAAAAATCACAGTTCCCTACAAACATGAACAATTTGTAAGTATTTAGGTCTCAGTTAAAAAATAAACAATTTCCAGCCTGGCCTTAGCTCATAATAGAAGTTGCAATTTAAATGCAAAAAACAGAAATCTAAGGCTCAGAGGACTTAAGCTTCTGGGCTACAGATCAAGTTTACTGATTTCAACGACTCCAAGTGTGACCCTCGGCAGGGCCAGGCCTCCTAGGGACAGCAGAAAGGCCTAGAAAGAGCCACCGCGCGCCTGGCTCCCGTGGTTTCTGAAAGTTGACTCGGTTTTCTTTTCCGAGGACACCCTGAACAACCGGCTCCTTGCCCGCGGGGCTGTCTTCCCCTCCTGTCGGGAATCGCCACCTCTCCTAGGGACGGGGCTAGGGGTCGCCCGGGCAGCCGCCGGCCTGAGATTTGCGCAGTCATCCTCCTCGTCAACCCGCCCGGGCGGTGGGGGCTGGGCCAGCGGAAGTCGGCGCGGGCCGAAGACTGCGCACAGCTGGATAGCCGCCGCTGTCCTAAACATGACCCCGATAAGACCCCGCAGGCTGTCACGGGGCCGGGAATAACGGGGACCCCGGCTTCTGGGGGGGGAGGGCGGGCGCCCACGAGGAGACGAGGATCCTAACTCCACAGAGGGCACTCACTCCGCCGAGTCCCCGGTCCGTCTGCCCGGGGATGAGCTCTCGTGGACAGCGGGGACCTCGCGACCGAGGGCGGGGGGCGCGGGCAAGGGAAGGTCTCAGTCCCACTCCGTTCCCGCCGAGGTTCCGCAATCCGCGCCGGGGTTTCGCTGCCGCTGCCTCCCCGCCCCGCGAGCGCGCGCGCGCCCGCCGCGGTTGGTCACAGTGCGCAACGGTCGCAGTGATCCTTCCGCCGGGTCGCGCGGGGTGGTGCCACCCTCCCCCACCAGCCTTAATCCCTTTATCCGGGCCTCCGCGGCAGAACATTCCAGAGCGAGCCGCGTGACTCCGCTCACTCAGCGTCTTTCCAAGGGGAGGGGGCATGCTAGCAAAGTAGTCCCATTCTAGGCGTTTCCGCGGAGGGATCTTTCCGGGGCGGTGGACGCTGAAGACTATATAAGGCGGCGCCGGGCAGGGTGTAGTTAGATTCGCCGGAATCGCTGATTCGAGTTATTTGTGTTTCGTGTGTGCTGCCACTCCCGAAGCCTGGTGAGTGGGGGGGGGGGTCGCTGGGGACGCCGGGAGTTACTCGGCCGCTCCCTGCGAGGGGAGGGTGGGGAAGGCGGCCACGGAGTGCGGGTGCGGACTGTGGGGGTTCTTCAATCCCGGGGCCGGCGGGCGGCGGCTGTGAGGAGAGAGACGCCGCAAGATGGCTGCCGCCCTTGCGGGACTGTGGGAAGCGCGCCGGGCGAGGCGGGCCGAGTGGGGGCGAGAGCGAAGGGCAGCCGCGGAATTGTAGGGCTGGGGCCTAGTCGTGGCGGCGTTGCTCGGGCGGGGGTGGGTGTCGTCGCGGCTGGTTGCCCGACGGCCCGGGGTTTCGGGGCTTGGCGTGTCGGGGCGGGCGGCGGTTACTCCGCGAGTAGGGGACGGGCGCGGCGGCGCAAACCGGCACAAACAGCGCTCGGAAGGGCGAGGAGGAACGGCCGCGACGCGGTGGAGCCCGGGAGACGGGGAGGGTGCTAATGGCGGATGCGCCGCAGACGGGGGCGCTCACGTCCTGTCACGTGATACCTGCTGGTGACGTCATCCATTCTGTTGGCGCACAGTGGGGGGCGGGACTGCCGGCCTCGGCCCTCTGGGCGTTTTGGCAGTTAGGAGGTAGAGGCTCGGCCTTTTGGCTAAGATCAAGTGTAGTGAGGCTTCGGGGCTGGGGTGGGCTCCGCCGAGCTGACAGGAACCTGATCCCTCGATCGGCGGCGGCAGAGCGAGGTTCCCGGCTTTACTTAGTTCAGGTTTTCCCTGCTTTGGTTTTTGTAGTTGATGTGGGTTTGTATAAATGGTGTTCTGTGTTTCTGAGGTGAAGTTTTGGATGGAGTTAACGTGGGTAATGTAAAACGTGACTAAGGTCGACATTAGGAAATTTTTTTAAACGTGAACGTTAGTGAATTGTTTGCTCAAGTTTCGAATCTTACGTGTTTTGTATTTTTATTTACAGACAATGCAGATCTTCGTGAAGACCCTCACTGGCAAGACCATCACCCTCGAGGTGGAGCCCAGTGACACCATCGAGAACGTCAAGGCCAAGATCCAAGACAAGGAGGGCATCCCCCCTGACCAGCAGAGGCTGATCTTTGCCGGCAAGCAGCTGGAAGATGGGCGCACCCTGTCTGACTACAACATCCAGAAGGAGTCCACCC